>PQWD01002916.1:0-29661 GCA_019425675.1 Leucinodes orbonalis
ATTATTTAACATTGTTAAACCCAGATCATTACAAACAGACATTGTTCTGCACACAAATCTTTTTATTCCGCCCGGGGATCGAACCCGGAACCCTTCGGTGTTTGCAGCCGCCTCAACGCAACACCAAAATGGGTTTTTTTCGTCAATGCGTTGCATCGTCTAAATGTCTTATAAGACAATGTTGAGTGTGCATGAAAGAGGCTTGCATTATCATCATCAGCTCATTAAACATCCCCACCGAGCCTACCCGTATAGGCTGTTTAGGCCTTAGTCGTCCACGCGGGCCTAGTGTGGATTGGCCGACTTCACGCACAACCTGTAGAATAAATTGTCTAATGGTGTTCCCAATCAAAGTCTACTATATAACAAATCAAATAAGTGCTAAAAAATTAAGTATTGGTATAATAATGAATGAAATGCTGAATAGTAAATTACCGGAATTCGGGATGATTGTGACACGCACGCTCACGACAGAGGCAGTGTTGGAGGGAAGTAATAACTAAATCCTAAATAATACGATTTTGTCGTATTCTTTTACATTGAACGACAAAATAATAAATAATACGCTGCCAGTATTCTCGGAACCTTGCCGAAAGGGATTTCTTTTAATTATATTTTTTTAGTTTAATTTTTTTTAAGTGTTTAGGGTGTAATATATTTTAGTTAAAGTGTTATTTATGTACTCAATTAGATTTAATCATCATCATCAGCTCATTAAACGTCCCCACCGAGGGGCACGAGCCTACCCGTGTAGGGTGATTAGGCCTTAGTCGTCCACGCGGGCCTAGTGCGGATTGGACGACTTCACGCACAACCTTTGAATTTCTTCGCAGGCGTGCATGAAGGTTTCCTCACGATGTTTTCCTTCACCATTAGAGCGTCGGATAACGTACATATATTTTCGAAAATTTGAAAATACATTGGTACGTGTCGGGATTTGAACCTCAGCCCTTCCGGTAGAAAGGCGACAGTTCACACCGCTGAGCCACCGACGCTCTTAGATTTAATACTATATGAATATATCAAACAATAAAGAATACTTAAGTACCAAGCTAACATAACTTTATTTGATACTAGCTTTTGCGTGCGACTTCGTCCGCGTGGAATAGTTACTTTGGCCTAACGCTATCTTTAACTCGCTACTTCGTTTATATAGGTGAGTTAAAACTGCGATATCTCATAAGCTATTCATTTAAGTTGAATGATGTTAAGGGTACTTTTGTTTAAAATGAAATACTTGTGATAAATAAAGGATTATTATGATAACACCTTCGCAAACATGATGTTAAATAGCCTATAGCCTTCCTAGATAAAAAACCTATCTATTACTGAAAGAAATTTTCAAATCGAACCAGTAGTTCCTGAGATTAGCGCGATCAAACAAACAAACTCTTCAGCTTTATAATATTAGTATAGATAAGTATAATATATTATAGTCAGAACACAAAATCAGTCTTCTTAACTGCAAAATTTCCGAAGCCCCAATTGGCAAAAATCTTACAAAAGTTGGAGGTGTTAAAATGTTTTTTATATATATATATTTGTTATATAGTAGACTTTGATTGGAACACCATTAGACAATTAATTCTACAGGTTGTGCGTGAAGTCGCCAATCCACACTAGGCCCGCGTGGACGACTAAGGCCTAAACAGCCTATACGGGTAGGCTCGGTGGGGATGTTTAATGAGCTGATGATGATAATGCAAGCCTCTTTCATGCACACTCAACATTGTCGTTATAAGAGGCATTTAGACGATGACGCATTGACGACCCATTTGGTGTTGCGGTTGAGAGGTCGGCTGCAACACCAAGGGTTCCGGGTTCGATCCCCGGGCAGTAAAAGATTTGTGTGCATGAACATGTCTGTTTGTAATGATCTGGGTGTTAACAATGTAAATAATGTATGTATTTACAATATATATATATATATATATATATATATATATATATATTATATATATATATATATATATATAATATATATGTAATCAGTATAATAAGTATGTTTATCAGTTGTTTAGTACCCATAATACAGGCTTCACGCTTAACATGGGGCTAGATGGCGCTGTGTGAATTCAGTGGATTTATTTATTGAAACAGAAGATAACAATATATAGAAACATATATGTACTAACAATACATTTTCTATGTATCAAAAGTTTTATATGAAAAGAAAAGTTACAATAATATACATATATTATATAGTTGGCAACCCTAATAAAACTGCATATCTCACCGAGTGAGCGCTCGATTCATATTCCGAGGCTTATAATGCGGTCTGAGGGACTGCACATTGTACCGGACCAGGTGATAATGTGCATATAGTATGAATGGTATTCTTTTATGTTAGAATACTTGGAAATAACAGGGTTAACATAACATTAGAATACATAAGACTGCTTAAAGGCAGACATAGTAACCTATGTCGTCTCGGGTGACGGGCACTCATTCGATTTATAGAGATATTCGTTGATAGAGAATAATAACTTTCTATCAGTTGTTTTTTCTCCTGTCATGGTAAGGCATATCACTTACCATCAGGTGAGCGTCCTGACCGTACTGTTCACTTCGCAACATTCCAAAAAAATTTTTTTTTCAAATCGGTGCTCTGTATGCCACAATGTCATTATACCGTTGGTTTCGGTTACTATCTTAAGATGATCTTTAACCTTTAACCGCTGCTGACGGATACCTATATCCAACAAAAAATAGATTTTCTATTGTTTGTGGAATTGTGGTTAAATGGTTAATACCCACCAATCAGAATTCAGCCGGTGGGTGTTTCAATTCAGAATTCAGTCAAAATGTGAAGAAGTAGTATTGACATAAAAAAATGCATTTATGTATGTTTATCCGTTATTTTGTACCCTTACTACAAGCTCCTCGCTGAATATGGGGCTAGATGGCGCTGTGTGAATGTCAGTGAATATTAATTTTCAGTCAGTCAGCATATACCCATCACCGCACAAGTTTTTTGTATGTTATAGTGAACAGGACGGTCAAGACGCTCACCTGATGGTAAGTGATACGCCTAACCATGACAATGCAGCATTGAAGGAGACCAACAACTGCTAGACAGTTATTATTCTCCATCAATACCGCACTTTTCATTACAACAGATGCTAGGTCTCTTATATCCAGTATTTTTTTAGCCTGTTGTATTTTACAAGTAAATTGTCCACTCGTGGACGTATGATTGCAGTGTCGTACAAAAGAGGCGAGAGGTCCGTGGTGTTGGATATTATTATAGGTCCGCAGACGTGTCCGCGAAACGGGTTCCGAGCCGCGTTTGGGCCGTGACCTTTAGTGATGTACCTAGTTATATCGATATAACTGTCGTAATTTATTCAATACTTTTCAATGAAACAGATCGGTAAACGAGAGCCGCCTTAAGCTTAAGCACCCTATTTATTAGTGACATATTATACACTCGCACAGCGCCATCTAGCCCCATATTAAGGGCAAGCTTGTAGTTAGGGTACTAATCAACTGATCAACATACTCATATATATTTAATTGTAAATACATACATATTATACATAGAAACACCCAGACCATTACAAACAGACATGTTCATGCATAAAATGTGTATGCCCAGGGATCGAACCCGGAACCCTTGGTGTAGTAGTCGACGTCTCGACCACATTTAGTCACATTTTCGAAGGAGCCATGTGAATAGCCAACTATTAAAAAAAGGAGACGGAAAAGAACTTTATTTAATGCATAATTCTTTTGGGCCACCGGCAATCTTATTCATTCGGCGGAATGAAATTTACCGCCAGAGCATGGCTTTTTCACCACTTTTTGATCTATAAGTATCTGATTTTCGATCTTTGTTTTACGAATTTATTGTTAGAAATCCAGAAACAATGGAAATATTGTTTATGACGCTTTCAGTTTACTCTGGCGGTCAAAGGGTTAACAATATTTATGTAGGCTGAGAATCGTATTAATAAATAATGCTCACTCAGAATTAAAAGAAGTGATATTACAGAAAGTAAAATATGAACATTTATTTATTGTTAAAGAAATGAGAATAGAATAGCTCCAAGCTATTTTAAATTCAAATTAAAGAAATCATATATTTAATTAAGTATTTACAAGACACTTTTGAATTTAAAAATCTATAATAAGATAATCGATAAAATCCACGATATGTCCCATCACTACAACACGCGTCACTTTCGTGTTTCATCTTTACACCTCCGTGATGCACCTCGCGTTTTCGTCTCATCGCCTGTCTCACTCGCACCTTCACAATGGCGAAGGCTTATATTAAGATTGTACGAACTTCGAACGTTTCGAAAAGATTAACCCTTTCTTGTGACGGCGAAATGAGCATTAAAATGGTAATTTTAGTTACCTATATAAATAGTTTTTTTATTGGACAGGTTTCCTCACAATGTTTTCCTTTACCGCAAGGGCGTCGGATAAACGTACATATAATTTAGAAAATTCGGAACATATTGATACGTGGCAGGATACCTGCACCCTCCAGATCGGAAGGCAACAGTCCAATGAGCCACCTTCGCTCTTCATTGCAGCCTAAAAAGTCGATGCTGAACGAATGCCTCCTCTAAAAATTTCCAATTGAAACGCTCCCTAGCAATTGACATTAATGAATACAAAAAACTTGATTAAAAAATGTTATCCAACACTGGGCTAAAATCTTTGGCAAATTAATTCCGTTTTTTTTAAATATAGACATTCACACAGCGCCATCTAGCCCCAAGTTAAGCGTGAACCTGTATTATGTATACTAAACAACGAATAAACATACTTATTTTATGCTCGCCCCGCTTACTAGGTCAAAATAAACACCTTCCTCAAAGTCCACTTATCTTAACCCATAATGCACGCTTTCTCAGTTATCAGAATGACGTGTGTAATTTTTGTAATTCATAAAGTACTTAATTTCGGTATGAGGTTACTTATGAAGGGGCTGTCAGATTATGGGCACTTGATTGTCCAAAATTACATGCCAAGGTTTGAGTGAACTTATTTTATGATTCGAACTCGGTTTTGAAAGGTCAGGAATTTTCAAGAATACAATTTTGAGGATTCTATGAAACCTCAACTGCGCGAGGTATGTACCCAGCAGATTAGTTTTTACAGAGGCAAATAAACTAACTAAATTTGGCTGAATCTCTGCAAGATCTGGAGGAGATGTTGACCAGTCCTAGCTGTTCCTCAAGACAAATAGGTCTCGGGATGAACCTTGATAAGGCTAAAGTCATGTTTAATAGTCGGGTATCCCCGAGACCTGTAGTCGTTGACCGCGTTACAATAGAAGCTGTGCAGGAGTATGTATACCTGGGCCTAATTATACAGTTTGGCAAGCGCAGCTTTGAAAAGGAAGCGAATAGAAGCATATGCTTGGGCTGGGCGGCGTTTGGTAGGCTGCGTCATATCTTTGAGTCTTCGGTTCCTCAGTCCCTCAAGACGAGAGTTTTTGATCAGTGTGTCTTGCCTGTGATGACGTACGGAGCGGAGACTTGGACTCTTACCGTGGGGCTGGTTAATAAGTTTAAGGTCGCTCAGCGTGCCATGGAGCGTGCTATGCTCGGAATATCTCTGGCGGACAGAATCCGTAATGATGTTATCCGACGGAGAACTAAGGTCGTCGACATTGCGCGAAGGATCGGCACTCTGAAGTGGAATTGGGCTGTCCATGTCTCTAGACGATCCGATGGACGGTGGAGCCCGAACGTATTGGAGTGGAGACCTCTTTTGGGCAAGCGTAGTGTGGGACGTCCTGTGGCGCGGTGGTCTGATGACTTGCGAAGGGTTGCCGGCGGAGGATGGATGCGGGCTGCTCAGGATCGGGATGGTTGGCGCTCTTTGGGGGAGGCCACAGACATCAGAATATACATTAGACTGGACAAGCCGCCAAGTTTATAGGCAATCCTAGTGTAGCAATTTCTTTTCGGTTCTTACCTGTGAAAAGTTATTATATTTCTTGGTAAATTTACTGATTCATTGCGATGATGGCATGTTACAATTACACAGGATGGCATTTTGGAAAAAAACGGTAATTTTTTCTAATATTCGTGCGTCTTGACTCGTCTCACAGAGCATAAACTGGTAGCCAGTGTATGCTCGTTGAGCTTACAGTTGTCGCACTTTAAACGCGGCTTGCCCCATCTCCTGTATTGGGAAATCTGTGGGGGAGGCCTATGTTCAGCAGTGGACGAATGTTGGCTGATTGATTGATAAATAAATTCACAATCTCACTCAATGGTCACGCCTTGCACGTGACATAATGACATAGTATTGTGCTCGTGCTCTTGATTTTATACTTTTGCTTTGAAAAAAAAATAAATTAATAATTTGACGTTCTAATTACAACAACCATACTACTCGTCATGCGGCTCGGACATTTTTTGGTTGACGTTTCTTCATGATTGTGCATCTATAATTGTAGTTGTAGTACAACTACAACTACACTTGTTTTGTAGTTTATTGTTTATAATTATAGAGGGCGCTTATGTAGCAATGTAGAACCGATTACCTTTGGAGCAGACGAGTCTGGAGTGAAGACTGCGTCTTGGAAAGCGTATCAAAGGACGCCCCCCGGTCTTATGGTCTGACGACTTGCGACTTGCTAGTGGAGGCGGGATTAGAAAAATATATAATAATTGTCTTTATTTCAGCACTTAAACAAATTCATTAATTAACCAAATCAAAATAAAATTATACAAATTATCAATTACAATATTAATAAAATCCAAATTATTGAATAATATCGAGTTATGTCTTAAATTGAATTTGAAGTTAAATATAGGGAAAATAATAATAATCACTGATTGAATTAGAACTACAATACACATAGCTTACAAAATAATATATAAGCAGAGACCGGGATCATCATCATCAGCTCATTTAACGTCCCCACCAAGGGGCCTACCCGTATAGGGTGTTTAGACCTTAGAGGAGACCGGGATATCTGGCGCAAAATGGGAAAGATCTTGTCCAATAGTGAATTACCAGACTTGGAGATAAAAGTTAAATGCGACGATCTAAGGGCATCTGGGAATAGAGACATAACCAAAGTTGGAACATTATTGCTACTATTATTATATAAATATAAAACAGAGAGAGAGAGAGTATTTATGATGTTATTTATTCCCTTTATTTTATATTATTCACCCCCCTACTTTACCTAATGTAAATATTTAGTTAATTTAATTCTGTTATCCCATTCCCCCTTTAACCAATTCTTTTGCCCCATGCGCGGAGCACTAACATAATATAAATAATTAAATTACAAAATAATCTTAAACTAAAAAGAGTACGGACCATGAGTCTGTAGATGTAATTTTATTAATAAAAAAAAGTTGGAACATTACAAAAAACCCTGAATAGTCTATTCTGAGTTTATGCTAGTTCTATTTTTGATAAAAACATTCACAAAACCATCTATTGAACTTCCTAAAACAATATTTGTGGACAGTCTCCAGTTCAATACAGGATGACAAAAAACGTTCCCATTTTTTGCCCGCCATAGCCCGTGGCGCCATCTATTCGACAGAAAAAACACATTACCATGTGTTAAAATGACGGATACCTTTTGTCGGTATAACGTTACGAGGCAAACGTGTCAAGTGGATCCCTCACGATGTTTTCCATCACCGCAAGGACGTCGGATAAACGTACATGTTATTATTTCATCAATTCACAGTCATCAAACAACAGTCCACACGAATCATCCAGCGACGCTCAATCGCAAAATGTGTAGTCAGTAAAAATGGCATCATATGCCCGGAAATAAATTCTGCTTCTTGACTTCAACACTGAAATTCACCATCACCACCACCATCTAGTCACAAATTAAGCATATAGCGTGTAAAATGGGTGCTAAACAACGGATCAACTATTCTATTATTATTATATTCTATGTAAAATAAAAATGATATATAAGTATGTTGATACTTATATATCATTTTTATTTTACATAGAATACACCCAAAGCAGTACAAACAGACATGTTCATGTACACAAATGTTTGTAATTCTCCGGATCGAACCGGCAAAGTCACAGACAGTCAAATTATTCGGCTTGCAATGTTCTAGCCAAAATATGGAAAAATCCCTTACTGACTTACACAATGTACTTCCAGCGAGATTCACAGAGACCAAGGATGGTTTACTTAAAAAAATATCCACTGACATTCACAAAGCGTCATCTAGCCCCAAGTTAAGCGTGACGCCTGTATAATGGGTACTAAACACCGTATAAACATACTTATATAATTTATTTTGTAAATACATACATATTATATGTATAAAACACCCGGACCATTACAAACAGACATGTTCATGCACACAAATTGGTACTGCCCGGGGATCGAACCCAGAACCCTTGGTGTTGCAGTCGACGTCTCAACCGCTACATCAAATAAAAACACTACAGAATATATTTGACGTAAAATATTTTCTTCTTAAAAAATATATTCTTCTACTGAACGGTGTTGAAATCTGAAAAAGCCTTTTACAATTTCATCCAAAATGGATACTAAAATTATATCGTTAATTAAAACAACCATCACCAAAGCAACACTGGAATAACAAAAATCAATTTGTAGTATAATTAATATTCAAAGTGAGTGCGGCAGATTATTTGTTGATACCTCGACCCTCTAGGAAGTACCGAGAAATGCGTTACGTTAGCTTACGTGATCGCCCTGAGGATGTCTATCCAATAAGTTAGGGATGTCAAATGGACATACCACTCTGGTGTTACGGTTGATATTTCGGCTATTACGGCCCATTTGGTGTTGCGGTTGAGAGGTCGACTGCAACACCAACGGTTCCGGGTTCGATCCCCGGGCAGTACAAACATTTGTGTGCATGAACATGTCTGTTTGTATTGGTCTGGGTGTTTTCTATCTATAATATGTATGTATTTACAAAAAAAGTATATACGCATGTTTATCCGTTGTTTAGTACCCATCCCATAATACAGGCTTCACGCTTAACTGTGATAACGTCAGTGGATATTTAATTATTTATTACACCAAGGGTTCCGGGTTAGATCCCCGGGTAGTACAAACATTTGTATACATGAACTTGTCTGTTTGTATTAGTCTGTGTTTCGATTTTAATTAAGTTTATTAAAAAAGTATTGAAGTATGTTTATCCGTTTTGTTTAGAACCCATATCGCATAACGCGCGCGTTTTTACGGCGTTTTTCTGTGATGTATGGTATTATTTCCAAAACTGTCATTTTTATGAAATAGAAATAGAAATTTTATTTTGCGAGAATGTGGTTAATTACAGATGACAGTTATTTTTATACATTTCCAAGACACATTCACCCAACGGGGCATGCAAATACATAACAATAATTATATTGAAACAATTCTCCTTTATTTTAATGTCAGATAGATCATTTATGTACTTATAATTCAAATTCATGTTAAAATAATAATATAAAGATTAAAAAATTCATTAATAGAAAGTTAAACTGTGTTCATGTTAAATATTTTCAAAATCCATCCTTAAAACAAGACACATATAACAATAAAACAAAACAAGCATCATTTGTGGTCAAAAATTCATTAACGCTATAGAAACAATTTTGAATAAGCCATATTTTGAGTTTCATTTTGAATTGTTTAAGATTCAAATTTATGGCGGATGGTAGCCTATTATATATTTTAACACACATTACGCGACAACTTCTGGAACACATTGTTGTTCTCATCATGGGAAGTATAAGTTTGCTTGGATTTCTGCAACTATGAATACGTAGAACATCAATCAAGCACTTAAACATTTTAGAATGTGTTTTAACAAACAAGCAATCCTCATAAATATATAAACTAGGCAAGGTAAGAATTCCGCTCTTGAACAGAGGTCTACATGATACCAAATTATCCACGTCATAAATAGCTCTGATGCAAGACTTTTGAGCAATAAATAATCGATTTAGGTGACATGAGTTACCCCATAAGAAACACCATACCTCAAAATAGAGCTAACATTTCCATGATATGCCTGAAGAGCTACCTCCTTACTAGCAATTTTTTAAGTCTCCATAGAACCTATGCATAGGAACTTAATTTGTTTGTAAGTTTATTTATGTGGTGTTCCCAGATACATTATCGTCCAACATAATACCAAGAAAAGACACCGCATTTTTTCCAAAAATTGTGACCATCATGTGATATTTAAATTTCATGTTTATGGCCGTTTTTTGTTTATAAATTGGATGAACTGGGTCTTGTTTAAGTTAACTTTCAGATTATTTTACCAAGCCACTGTATAGATCAACAGTTTTGTTTACTTCACTGTTGTAACTGTCTTTATGTTTACATGGTATTAATACGGATATGTCGTCAGCAAATAGAACACAAGGATAATCCTAACTGTTGGAAGGTCATTAATATAAATGAGGAATAGTAAAGGCCAAGAATGCTACCCTGGGGCACTCCACAACTATTTACTTTAGTGGCTGATTTGTAATAGTTTAAGATGATATGATCGTCGCATCTCTGTATCTCAACGTATTGGTTCCGGTCTTTTAGATAAGATTCAATCCAATTAAAAGCAAGCCCCCTAATACCGTATAATTCGCATTTATGAAGCAGCAACTCATGTGAAACGAAATCAAAAGCTTTGCTCATGTCAAAGAAGATCGCAGTAATGGGAATACGCTTGTCAACTAATTTCTACGATCTTGTCTACAAGTGCAAATCTGCTAATGTAGTCGATTTTCCTTTTTGAAACCCATTTTGCTCACTTTTATCAAATTATGCTTTGCAAAGAAGCTAACAAGCCTTGCTTGCATTGCCATCTCAAATATTTTACACCATATTGAAATTAATGATATGGGCCTGTAATTGCTAACTTGGCGCTTATCACCCTTTTTTAGAATCGTTTCACAACATTAGAACTTTATTCGCTCGCAAGTTCACATCATCGAATTACAAACTATTAAGCTAGCCCATGTTACATTAAAATATATACACCTTCCCACGCAGCATGGCTTTGAGGAAATTGAGACGGAAATCACCACGCGGACACAAATTGTAACAAAATACATTACGTATGCTGTTACAATTTGTTAACATACGTCCTAATTATAATAATCATCATCAGCTCATTAAACGTCCCCACCGAGGGGCACGAGCCTACCCAAATAGGGTATTAGGCCTTAGTCGTCCACGCGGGCACAGTGCGGGTTAAACGACTTCACGCACAACCTTTGAATCTCTTCGCAGGCGTGCGCAGGTTCCTCACGATGTTTTCCTTCACCGTAACAGTGTAGGATACGTACATATTTTTCGAAAATTCGAAAATACATTGGTACGTGACGGGATTTGAACCTCAGCTCTTCCGGTAGGAGGGCGACAGTCCACACCATTGAGCCACCGACGCTTTTATTTTAGTGTTATTATAATAATAATATCAAATTTTTAGCTAGTATTTTTAGCTGCAGGCTATTGACTCAAATCATCTCCACTTTGCGAGTAATAACAAATATTTCCAGCCACTTGCCGCGCTTTTATTTGCATTTCAGGTTTTATTTAGATCAATGAATTTCGCATGAAGCGAGACTCAGAAAAATGGCGACGAAAATGCCATTTATGTGCGTCCAGGTATCAGTTTAGGGTTCCTCAGTGATATTTTTGATGTAGCACGATTACGTTATAACTTGATTATATTTTTACAATGAGCGTCGATGGCTCAATGGTGTGGACTGTTGCGTTAAAATGAAATAAGTAAAATAAAAGTATCTTCTTCTACTCTTCTCATTTTATAAGCTATTTGCCAGTGTGAGTTCCGTTAAAATCAGACCAGCCATGCCAGAGATTAGCCGACGAACAAAAAGTACATACGAGGAAATATAAGGAATCGTGATAATTTGATTTATATTTTCCCTTCACCATACGGCTTAATAAGCTACTTTAAAATTAATTCGTTTCGATAATTTTCAATATAAAAATACTATATTTAATAATTCAGTATTTTTATATTGAACAGATCCCGATGCCCTGAACTGTTTGCACTCCAAGTCTACAGGAACAACACCTCCTTCTACAATCCCATTGTACGTTTGTGTCGCCTTTACAATGAACTGGTCTGTGATCATCCTGTTGTTGACATTTTTATTGGAAGGCCTAATGTATTCAGACATAGCTTATTGTCAATCTTAACTTTTTTTTTTATTTTTGTGTAAAAATTCTGTCAAAATCTTTATCAAATTGTTGTTTGCCTAGTTAGGACGCAATGTTCCTAGGTTATAGTTTAGCCCCTAGATTTTGTTAATTAATTTGGCTTTTTATGTTGACTGTAACCGGTTTTTGTGTCTTATTAAAATAAATATATAAAATTTATATTTTATTTTATTTATTTAAATACGGAACCGTATTTATTATATTTTATATAACCACCGTTAAAACTGACACTCGCGCTTCACTATCATTTTTCTGTTTGTCCCATACGATTGATGTTTACAGTAACAACAATGACGCTGATTGCCGCTCCGCAAACACCCGGTCGCGCATTTTGTTTATTACATTAAAAAATTACTTCCTACCCATTTTCTGGTTTACAATGGAGTAGTGATGGACTGGAACTGCTTTTGGATTTATGTGAAATGTCTATTTTACTCTGGAATCACACTTATCAAGGCGAACATTTGTGTGTTCTTATTTAGACAATGGCTGTAGCGATTTTAGTAAAATCTCGTATGGTTAGCTACTACCCTGGACTAACACATTTACTGCATGAAAATAAAGAAGATCGTAGTGTCATCTGCTTATTTGCGTTCCATTGCAAACCACCGACTTGACAAAACTGTCTTGGCATCAGCTGAGTGGCCACCATTTTGGTAGTATTAAAAAGTTTATATAGTAATAAACTTTTTAATAATATAGGAACGTGTATTTTAATTTGTATCAAATAAATATTTATTGTTTGTTTCTTTCTTTCCACTGCATTAATAGACTAAATATATGTCAAATTTCTTTCTCAAATAAAGACCGTCTTAAATGTACCATCTATACAGATGCTCTCCGATGGCAAAAGTGAGTTAAACTAATCGCAAAAACAATACGTAATTTACATTTTAGTCAAATTAACTACAGACCGCCTTAGGTTTCAAATTTGTAGAGGAAAATGGGCGAAAAAGTGGGAATTATCTAATACGTGGGCGATTTTTAAGGTTGTCTAGATGCACAGGGTAAGCACTACTTGTTTGCATATATGGATTGCCATTTAGAACGTCGGTGACTCAATGGTGTGGACTGTCGCCCTCCTACCGGGAGGACTGAGGTTCAAATCCCGCCACGTACCAATGTGTTTTCGATTTTTCGAAAAAATATGTACGCTATCCGACGCTCTTACGGCGAAGATACATACTATACATCGTGAGGAAACCTGCGCACGCCTGCGAAGAGATTCAAAGGTTGTGCGTGAAGTCGTCCAACGCGCACTGGGCTCGCGTGGTGGTAGGCTCGTGCCCCTCGGTGGGGACGTTTAATGAGCTGATGATGATGATATGGATTGCACACCACTGAGCTTTAGCGCCTTACACATATTGTATGACAAAGTGTTATTATTATCTCCCATGGCACATCACTATCGTTATGTAAACTTTGGAATTGAATTATAACATGCTATTGTGGTTAGACTAAATTTTAATTCAGTGGCTATTCCGTTTAATTAATTAATTTGGGACAAATTTAAAATAAGCGTCGGTTTTATTTACTCCACGATGTTTTGTGTTTTGCTTTTGAATATTAAAGTGGCAGTTTTATTTGTGGTATTGGTGGTTCTTTTTATGAGGGAAAAGATGGCGTTGTATAATTGTCGATAAATATTTATTAAAAATGTTAATTAATATTTTTTAAGATTAACAATGCATTGAAATTCATTCATTCATTCCACATAGCTGGCGGGCTCAGCAAATTGAAGTGGCAGGGGGCTGGTCACGTATGTCTCAGAACCGATGGCCGTTGGAGCAGACGAGGGCTGGAGTGGAGACCATACATACATATATATCGCAGAATGGGGAGACCTATGACTTGCGGAGGCTAGATGATAAAAGTGGAGGACCCGGATATCTGACGTAAAGTGAGGAGCTTGTCTAGCAGTGGACAGCAATAAGTTTAAGAGGAGTCAAGAGAATATTCATTAAAAATATAATACACAAGGACTATGTAAAGTATTTAAAATAATATAAGATTACACTACAATGAAACCCCCAGAGATATAATATGACAAATAAATTTAAGTTTCGATTTCCAATACGAAAACAAATACACAATCAAAATACCAAACGGTAAACCTTTATCTGAGCTGACAATCGGAAGATTAAATTTCACAGGAGCATAACTTCATTTTCATTTCGCCAATCAGTTCGGACGTTATTAAAAGCAAACAAGATTCGTATATATAGTGAAGATAAGAAATCGTTACCCTTACGTTTGTTTAAACGATAAACTTACGTTTGCCAAGCGAAAATCTGCCTTAGCGGCTAAAATTTAAGATCCATGATAATGTTTTAAGCTAAATTGTACCAATCTAAAATTTGGGCGGATCAACGGTTTGAAATATAAGCAATAATCACGAATGTAGTCCTGGAGATATGGTAGCTATTTAGTGATTAGTAATAGATGTTTAAAATGCATATTCTTATTTATTGGAAACCGTGGAAACATGGGCAAAAAAGACCTTATCAATTATGCAATACTCTAAGCTTGTTTAAATGTAAAAAGAATTTTATTCACATTGCCATATAGCCAACAAGCGACAAGTAAGGAAAATAATATAAGATATAAGCTTAACTTAACTCTAGACACCATTTCATTTACAAATAGTAAATTATAAGTTTAATTGACATTAATAAATTATTTAATTTTAGTTGCTATGACAAAAGATAATAATTATTATCTCTCAATTATTTTAAACGACAGGTAGCAAATACGCTATTTTATTTTAAACAATTGCCAGTACTGGCTATATTACCCGCTTCTATTGAGCAGAACATATCCTGTAATATTAAGATTGGAATTTGTTCCAAATAATTTAAATTAGTTACTAAGACAAAAGAGGAAGTCTCTTGCATACCAGATATGTTAAGTACTATGACAACAGAGACACCTTTTAGAAATTCTTTAATATAGTTCACCAAAATATCAAGGTTTCTCTGGAAAGGATTTAGAAATGGATTATTCCTGGAACACCAATAATATACATGTATTAGTCTAACTGAACATGGCTTAGAAATAATAATAAGTTTAATAAGCATTGACAATTATAAAGTTGGCAGTTGTTCATGAGGTGTCAGCTATTAGAGGTGGATCATTATTTAATACTGAGATAATTGAAATTCAAAAGAAAGAAAAGACATAGTTGAACTTTCAATTGAACGAACTATTGAACTCTCATGTATAGAACTCCAGCAATTTATAATACTCTGTGTATATAGACCACCATCGTCCGATTATAGTTTATTTGAATTCACTATGGAAGAGGTACTTCAAAAAGTTTGTAAATCCTCCAAGAAGGTGGTTGTGTGTGGAGATTTCAACATTAACATCCTAGATTCTACACAAAACTCTGTACGGTTCCTTAATCTATTTAAATCATTTAATTTAATAAACCTATTTGCAGAACCTACAAGGGTCACTCCAACTACAGCTACCTGTTTGGACAACATATTTTGTGAAAATAATATATTAGGGAAATCTCTAGTAAATTGCCTACAATCTGATCACTGTGGACTATTAGCACAGTTCAAGCATCATCATGTCTCACAAAATCTAAACATAGTTCATAGGCCAATAACTAACAACCGGATTAATAGATTCAAAAACACTATCGATGAAAAAATATCGCAATTAAAACTAGGGAAGCAAGATGCAAATATTTTATATGAACAGCTTTTTAATACTGTTAAAAATACATTTGATAAAACGTTCCCTACTCAAAGTATTAAAGTTAACAATTCTAAGTCAAAATTTAGTGAGTGGGCCACACCAGGTATTTATAAAAGTCGGGCTAGATTGTATGATTTATATAATTTGAAAGCGTCTTCAAATAACCCAGAGTTTTACAACTATGTTAAACATTACTCAAAGATCTTTAAACAGACATGTCTTACCGCCAAATCAATATTTTTACGGAATAAGATAAAAAATGCCGACAATAAAATTAAAGCTACGTGGAATATTATTAACAAAGAAACCTGTAATTCAAAGCAACATGATAATACATTTACCTTAAAAATCGATGGCAATATCAAAATCTGACTTAGAAGTAGCTAACGCTTTTGAAACTTTTTTTACGAATATTCCATGTGAGGTTACTAAGATCTTAAGCTCTAGTTCAGCAGCTGCTAGCGGTCTTTTAACATCTAGTGTAAGGGAGTGCAGTAATGTATTCAGTTTTAAACGTATTAATGCAAATTCTATTACTCAAACGTTTAAAGAATTGAATATGAAGAAAACCGAAGATCTGTGGGGTATCTCAGTACATATTATTAAATTAATTATAGATAGTATAGCACCCCACTTAGCTATCATATTCAATAGGTGCATAGATGAGGGTATTTTTCCAAATTTAATGAAGTACAGTAAATTAATTCCATTATTTAAAACGGGCAATAAAAGTGATCCCTCAAATTTTAGACCAATATCGATCCTTCCCACACTTAGTAAAATTTTTGAGAAAATAATTTATAATCAACTAGTTTCTCATCTACATTTAAATAAAATATTACATGATAAACAATTCGGATTCACTAAAAATAAAAATACAACAGATGCGGGGATTGCACTCGTCAAACATATATTTGCTGCATGGGAGAAAAAACGGGATGCCATTGGGATATTTTGTGACCTATCGAAAGCTTTTGACTGTGTCGATCATGCAACGTTACTAATCAAGTTGAGACATTATGGTGTATCGGACTGTGCATTAAAACTCTTAGAGTCATATCTCTCTGGTAGAATTCAGAAAGTTAGTGTTAATGGTCAATGTTCCTCGGGTGCCCTGCTGCGCATGGGAGTTCCTCAAGGCTCAATATTAGGTCCCCTTCTCTTTCTTATTTACATAAACGATCTTGCTTACTATTGTAGTAATCTTTCAGACGTAGTACTATTTGCTGATGACACTTCTCTAATCTTTAACGTTGATAGACATAGAGAATCATTTGACGAGGCAAATAGTGCCCTGTCTCGGGTAATGCATTGGTTCACAGTAAATAATTTATTGTTGAATACTAAAAAAACCAAATGTATTAAGTTTAGTATGCCTAATGTAAGACAAGTAGAAACCAATATCACTCTTAATAATGAAAAATTAGAATTTGTTAGTTCAACTGTTTTTCTTGGAATATGTATTGATAATAGACTTCAGTGGGGACCTCATATTGAATCTCTTGCTGGAAGGCTTAGTTCAGCGGCATATGCGGTTAGGAAAATAAGACTTCTGACAGATGTTGAAACAGCAAGATTTTATTTTAGTTATTTTCATAGTGTAATGTCATACGGCATGTTGCTGTGGGGTGCAGCTGCTGACATACAAACCATTTTTGTACTGCAAAAAAGAGCAGTTCGCGCTATTTACCAACTTAAACCCCGTGATTCTCTTAGAGAACTTTTCAAAGAAATTAGTATAATGACAGTAGCGTCACAATATATTTATGAGAATTTAATGTACGTGCGTAAAAATATTCATATGTTTGATAAAAACTGTGATCTTCACAGTCTCAACACTAGAAATAGAAACAAACTTGCTGTTCCAAATCTTCGGCTACACAAAGTGGGTAAATCTTTTGTTGGTAATTGTATAAAGTATTTTAATAAAGTACCACAACATATTGTCGATCTTCCCTTACTTAAGTTTAAAGCTATAATTAAAAGTACCCTTTTGAAAAAAGGATATTACTGTGTTAACGACTATTTAGCCGATAACATTATTTGGTCTTAATGTGCTCGCATTGTGTTCCAAGTAAAAATAATGTAATTAGGATGATAATATAGAATTATATAAATTAGACATATTACAGCTATGTAAAAACGAATAGTATTATATAAATTTTGACTCGAAATGAGAACATTGTAAACCCCATTTTTTGAAAAGAGTAACTACACGAGTTTCTTGCCGGTATCTTCTCGGTAGATAACAACCTCCCGAACCGGTGGTAGATTCATTAAAAATAACTTCTTGACGATTCAAAAGTGTCATGTAATGATTTATTTGAATAAAACATTTTTGAGTTTGAGTTTGAGTTTGAGTTTATAGTTGGGTTTCTCTCAAATATAAATAAGAAATAATGTTATTCGTGAGAGAACTAAAGTTACCGACATAGCACGCCGGTTCAGCATATCGAAGTGGCAGTAGGCTGGTCACGTATGTTCTAGGAACAATGGCCGCTGGAGCAGACGAGTTCTGTATTAGAGACCGCGGCTTGGCAAGCGTAGCGTAGGACGCCGTCCGGCCCGATGGACCGATGACTTGCCAAAGATCGCTGGTGGAAACTAGATGAGAAAAGTGGAGGGCCGTCATATCTGGCGCCTAATGAGGAGACGCTCGCTACATGTCATAGTGCCATTGTAGTATGCTCGTGCTTTTGAGTTCTGGTCTTATGGTCAAAATTTTAAATGAATAATTGAATGTCATAAATATAACAATAAGTCAAAATATGTGTCAAGCGGCTTGGATATTTTTTGATGGTATTTCTTCCTAATTGTGCATCAAGTGATTCTAACGCTATTGTTAATAAAGAATCTGATGTAGTAAATGCGTTTGAAACGTTTTTTTCCAATACTCCAACCAAAATTACTAAATCTTTAAACTCTAGTTCTTCTGCTGCTAAGACTCTCCTTACATATAGTATTCCAGAACGTGTCCAGTCATTTAACTTTAGTCATATTAATTCTAACACAAATTGTCAAGGAGTTTAATATGAAAAACACTGAAGTATCTGTGGGGAATATCTACAATATAATTGAATCTCTCATTGAAAGTATAGCACCCCTATTGGCATTCATATTCAATAAAAGTATAGATGAAGGCATATTTCCAAATTTAATAAAGTATAGTAAATTAATCCCATTATATATATCTAGGGCCAAAAGTGATCCATCCAATTATAGATTCCATGCTACCGTCGATTAGTAAAATTTTTGAAAAAAGAATATTTAATCAATTATTAAATAACCATAATACAAATCAAATATTGCATAAAAAACAGTTCGGTTTTACCAAAAATAAAAATACTACTGATGCAGGAATTGCCCTCATTAAGCACGTATATGACGCCTGGGAGAATAAGCAAGATACGATTGGGATTTTTTGTGATCTGTCAAAAGCATTTGACTGCGTCAATCATGAGACCTTACTTATCAAGAGTAAGACATTACGGTGTATCAGATTGTTCAGTAAAATACTTAAAATTTTATTTAACGGACAGAAAAGGTTGTTGTAAACGGTTCTAGCTCTTCTGGTGGCCCACTACGCATGGGCGTGCCTCAGGGTTCTATATTGGGTCCTTTACTGTTTCTTTTATATATAAATGACCTTCCTTACCATTGTCATAAACTTTCTGACATAGTACTATTTGCAGATGATACGTCATTGTTTTTTAACGTCAATAGAAAAAAAGAAACATTTGACGACGTAAAAGGTGCTATCTCACAAGTGATGCATTGGTTTACAGTTAATATTTTATTGCTTAACACTAAAAAAACTAATTGTATAAAATTCTCATTACCTAATGTGAGGCAGGTCATCACCAGTATTAATTTGAATGACGAATGCTTAAAAATTATTGATAGTACAGTATTTCTAGGAATTACTATAGATTCAAAACTCCTGATATTGATACAGCAAGATTGGTTTATTTTAGTTATTTCATAGTATAATGTCATATGGTCTTCTGAAAGAAAATTATTTTCAAAAAAAATATATATGGTCCACTGTTGTGGGGCTCAGCTGCTTATATTAACACTATATTTGTACTTCAAAAAAGAGCCATCTGAGCCATTTATAACCTTAGACCACGTGATTCACTTCGGGAAGTATTTAAAAAAATCGATATTTTTAACAGTAGCGTCTCAATACATTTACATAATCTAGTTTATGTCCAAAAATCTTCATTTGTTTGAAAAAATTGTGACGTACATAACTTTAATACTAGGAATAAAAACAAACTGCTGTCCAAATCATAGACTAAGTAAAGTAGGAAAATCATTTGTTGGAAGAGGTATAACATTCTTTAATAAAATACCACAAAATCTTGCCGAATTGCCTGTTCACCAGTTTAAATTAAAGATTAAAAAAACCCTCATGAAAAAGGTTACTATACAATAGAAGAATATTTATCGGATAAAGATGTGTGGTCTTGCACTTAGTGTTCCAGTTACAAAATCTCTGTAATAAATTCTTGTAAAGCTATGTGTAGGTAAATGACAAACTGTAACCACTGATACAAAAAGATTAAAAGAGTAACTCGAGTTTCTTGCCGGCTCTTCTCGAAGATCCTACTTATTCCGAACAGGTGGTAGAGTCACAAAAAATATGATAATAATAACAATTGACGATTCAAAAGTATCTTTAACAGATTTATTTGAATAAAGATTTTTTTTCTTTCTTTAACCCGTTTTATATTTAACGACGAAGTTCTTAACTTCTTTTGATTTCCATTAGAGCACGTTGCCTTTCTTTTAACGTTCACAATATCAAGAAAACTGTTTAAAACACTAGATATGAACTAAGTTAAAAGTGCTTTCTCAGTCGCCGAAGACATTTAAATGCACGAAGTTTCTTCCATAATACTAAGTTGTTTAATACAAAAATACCATGTCTTTATTTTGTTTAGCATATACCTACAATTCAACAAGCGGTTTAAGTCAAGAGGATATATTTAAACCTTTCAATGACCGACTTTTGATAATTATATTTTTGTTTGACTTGCGCGATTCACAAGAGACGGCCAAATTACTATACCATTTATAGTAAATAAATCGGTAAAATTATACCCGTAGCAAATGGCAAAAACCCCTTGCACAAACTTTAATGCACCCCCCAGTGTGGGGTATAAATGTGTAGATCTTGAAAAATTTTATCTAAGTTTCTAGTATAATTAATTTTCAAAGTTGAAAAAAGTGTGTGTTATTTACATTCTAAACTATGGGGTTGATAAAATAAAAAAATATATGTATACATATGATGTACACGACCATGAAATTTCTCAACGAAATTTAGTTTCAACGATTTCTGGTGTGTAGTTTTTTTTATACGTCATAAACAGTGAACCACTGTTTTTCCATATTTAAGCTGTAGTACGAGTAGTTGTCTACTCGACAAGTCCAACTCGTGCTTGACCAAGTTTTTTAAATCAATTCAATAACTAGAAACCCGCTTCATCGATATATTTATGACATTAAGTGGAAGGGACGCTCACCTGGTGGTATGTGATACGCCTGACCATGACAGATGCAATGTTGAAGGAAATTGATAATAGTAAATAATCATATTTTTCTGTCAACTGCCCTGCACCCGTCTCCCAAGATGACAGATGTTAGGTACGTATCTCATCCCGGAACACAGAAGTGCAATACACTTTTATTTTATTTGATCGTAGATGACTCAGTACCAAGTATACCACCTAGTAAACATACAACGGTCGTACTAACCATTTGACCGCCAGAGACGCCTTAAAGCGTCACAAACAAATGATTTTCCATTGTAACTGAATTCATGGCAGTTAACGGGTTAAATTATGTCAGAGGCGGTAGGGAAGTTTAGTTTAGAAAAGACGCTTAACTTGGGACTAGGTGGCGCTGTGTGAATGACACAGCGACACCTAGTCCCAAGTTAAGCGTGAAGCCTGTGGTTTTGGTACTAACGGTGGCCGCGGAGTTTTTTCAATGAGATTACACATCTATTTAGTTAATTGTTTATCGCATTAGATAAACATATTTGATATACCCTACAAGGATTGGTGTCCAACCAGAACTACCTTGAGACATTGTGAAAGTGTTACATGTGCAATAAATAAATATAAACTGCACTATAGATTTACCCTGGTCTCCTGTCCCCGGGACTATGGAGTCCTGTGTTAATATTAGGTGTAGATTGATGCGCCTCACGGTGGCAGAGCTTAATTGGTTTTCGTCCGATATGTTTACGAGCAAGAAGTTTGGAAGCTCCGCAGAATTTTTAAGGTACCTACTTATAGTGTGCAAACGAATTTAATACCTATATCTATTAAGCAAACAAATCAAATTTCTCTGTTATCTGCTATCTGCGACTTATCCTAGTAGTCTCTACTTCATGGACAATAAAATAAAATAAATAAATTTACACTCACATTAACACAGCGCCATCTTATCCCAAAATAAGTACAAGCCTGTACATGGGGGGCACGGGGCACGAGCCTACCGTATAAGGTGTTTAGCTAAGTCGTCCACGCGGCTCAGTGCGGATTGGACGACTTCACGCACAACTTTGAATCTTTTCGCAGGTGTGAGAGCCGTAAGAGCGTCGGATAAACGTACATACATTTTCGAAAATTCGAAATAAAATTTGCTGGATTTGAACCTGCGCTCTCCAGATCGGAAGCTATAGTCCACACCATTTCCATTCCATAAGCCACCGACGCTTCACATATAATTTCGAAAATTCGAAAACACATTGGTATGTAGCTAGATTTGAACCTGCGCCCTCCAGATCGGAAGGCAATAGTCCACACCAATGAGCCACCGACGCTTCCTATACTAGTAATTATTCCGTATTGTCTCATATGTATTTAAGTAGCTCAGATTATGCTTGCATACATAATACACACACATTAAAATGCACGAAGTAGTCACTGTGGTAAAACGGGCGGAGTCGGCTCGGAAGCTAGTATATTGTGATGGACAGACGCATATCTTTGTATTGGTTTATTATGGATAAGACAAATTGCCTCCGTGCAGTGACGTTCACAGAGTGAGTGAGAAGTGAGTGACACTTATCGCCAAAACAACAATTTTAATATTTGCCAAATTGAGTGCTGTTTGCAGCAGATCGCCTATGGTTTTCAATCTGTAGAGGGAAATGAGCGAATAAGTGTGAATCATTTATTTATTTATTTATTAACATTCAAAACAGATTACAATCAACAAGAATATTATTGAATCATGCAAAGTACATAACGGGATTGCAATCCAAATTATGTATGCTAAGAGCTTTAAAGGTAATTTTATACACACTAAAGAGCGCTACATTTAATAAATTAGATTAAATTTAAAATTCATTCATTCATTCATCATTTAATATGTTGTCGATTATTTGGGTTGTCTAGACCAGTCTTTCCCAAAGTGGGCGATAACGGCCCCTTGTGGGCGCTGTAGGTCTCAAGGGGGGCGGTAAGAGACCCAGAAAGAAAATGATTAATTCAATAATTATTATTTCAATTTGAAGTTCTGGTTTTTTAAATAGGTGAAGAATGGGGGCGGCTAAAATATATTTATTCTCATCGTGGCAGTAGACAAAATAAGTTTGGGAACCACTGGTCTAGACGCACAGAGTATGCACTGCCTATTTGAATCCCCTCTCTGCGGCACTGGGTCCAAGCACAGTGCGTGTGCGTGGAGCCCCACACCGTGGGAAATACTTAAAATTAAATTAATGTTTCATGCCTTTACTAACATAGATTTTAAGTAATTTATAAACTAACAATTTTTATGGGTTAAGCCTGAAATAAACATATTTTATTTGTTATAGATGGCTGGCGCAAAATGGGGGAGACCTATGTCCAGCAGTGAACTGCGATAGGTTGAAGAGAAGAGAGATTTATTTTATACATGGAATGCATACCACTGCCTCCGTGGTCCAGTGGACTAAATGTTGCGATAAGAATGCTACGAGACTAGAGAAGGGTTCGAATACTAGGTGGTAGACTCGATACTGAGTAGTCTAGGTAGGTATCACCGCAGTGCCAGATATCGTCGCGAGAAACAGGAGTTTTATGCTATGTGTTTCGAGATGAGGGCACTGTAGCTAATAAAATTACCGGGTATGAAAGACCTAACATCTGTCGTCTCGGATAACGGGCGCGCCCTGTTGTCGGAGAATAAAGCCATCCTACTGTCATAAATTTGCTTCTGTTATGGTCATGCGTATCACTTAACAACAGGTGAGCGAGCTGACCGTTCACTTATGACATAAAAAATCTGGCACTGCGGTGGTACCTACCTAGACGACTCAGTACCGAGTCTACCACCTAGTAATAGAAAATAATCTTAACCAAACTTGAAAATATGCACAAGGTGCAATTCACGAGCACTATGTGCATATTATCATCAGATCATTGAACGTCCCCACCGAGGGCCACGAGCCTACCCGTAAAGGTAACGACTAAGGCCTAATTAGTCGTTCACGCGGGCCCAGTGCGGGTTGGCCGTCTTCCCGCACAATCTTTGAATATCTTCGCAGGCGTGCAGGTTTCCTCACGATGTTTTCCTTCACCGTAAGAGCGTCGGATAAGTATAACTTTAATTTTCGAAAGTCAAATCATTGGTAGTGGCGGGATTTGAACTCAGCCTACCGGTAGGAGGAACAGTCCACACCCTGAGCCACCGACGCGCTTTGTGCGTATCGTAGGTACTACAATACCCATTATTTTCTTTGCTAAGTTATTACGTCACAACAATGCTTTCAAAATATATTAAAAAGCTCTTCACTGATCCACGTTAAGCGACAAGCGATGTTTACATATCATAAACGTACAATAGACTGGTATTATAATGACTGCGCCTACGCCTTGCCGAAGACAGTTTGGTAGAAACGGCTTAATTTGTAAGAAAAAGCGTGTTATGTCCCGCTTAATCCATAAGCGGAAGCGATATACGGTAAACTTGTTTTTCATATGGTTTATACCAAACTTTTCATATTATACTTATATACTTGTTATGTTTAAAGATAATAAATTGAATTAAGGTTAACTCATTTAAATAATATACATAATATAATGCAAAAGCACAGTAGGAAGAGTAGATAAGTACTAGGGCTTTATTATAAATACAAATTAAAGAAATAAATGAATATACACTGACACTCACACATCGCCAGTGACCCAAACTAAGCATTAAGCCTGTTATAAGGGTTCTTAACAACAGATAAACATACTTATATTTTTTTTTTATAGAAAACACCCTGACCAATACAAACAGACACGTTAATGTACACAAACGTTAGTATTAGTTCTATATAGTTAAAGTGAGTATAATAGTTCGCGTAGTGACTTTTTTCGGTTTTTTGAAAATGTATTAACTTTGGACCACACACCAATACGTCACATAACAGTAACTTACTGGCTTTAACATTATAAAGAGATTGGTTTGGAGCATTCGGCCCATTTCGAACATACTATTGGTGTTCTGATGATTCCGATATTCATTATGGAATCATTTTTACGATCATGTTTGACGGCCATTTTGCGTGAAGTTTGGGCCCGCTATTATACCAAATGTTTCGTGAATAAACATATGTTTGTATTGGACAAATGAAAGAAATGTTCATCACCGTAGTCGTCTAGGTAGGTACCACCCACAGATTTCCCAATACAGGAGATGGGGCAAGCCGCGTTTAAAGTGCGACAACTGTAAGCTCAACGAGCATACACTGGCTACCAGTTTATGCTCTGTGAGACGAGTCAAGACGCACGAATATTAGAAGAAATTACCGTTTTTTCCCAAAATGCCATCCTGTGCAATTGTAACATGCCATCATCGCAATAAATCAGTAAATTTACCAAGAAATATAATAACTTTTCACAGGTAAGAACCGAAAAGAAATTGCGACACTGGGACTGCCTATAAACTTAGCGGCTTGTCCAGTCTAATGTATATTCTGATGTCTGTGGTACCACCGCAGTGCCAGATATTGTCCCGTGAAACAGGAGTGTTATGCACTTTTGTGTTTCGGGATGACGGCACTATAGCTAGTGAAATTACCGAGTATGGGATCCCTAACATCTCTTGTGCGGCATTGATGGAGGATAATAACTGCTTTTCAGTTGTTGGTCTCAATCAACGACCGGTTGTCATGTTGTAGCGGTATCACTTACCATAGGTTGCAAGGTTCTAAAGCCTTATATATATATCTAAAGGCTTATATATATATATATATATATATAAGGATAAAATAGCGAACCCTCCTCTACCATTCCTCAGTCATCCGCTAACATAACTTGGGTCTTAAATTTTAATTTATGACCTACCCGCCACACCTCTTTAAAAAAGGACAGTCGGAATAATAATCATAAGTCAAAACGCATTCGGAGTACAGTCAGCTTCCAAGTCGACACTTGCAATTATATCTTTAAAGCATTTTATATCTCGAACCGTAAATTATGGGAACGGCTCTACTAATGTAACTCGAAATGAACTCGATATTGAATACTATTAGTCGTACTGTTTTGACGACCCATTTGGTGTTGCGGTTGAGAGGTGCTGTGCAACACCAAGGTTTCAGGGTTTCGTCCCCGGGATTACAATACATTTGTGTGGGCATGAAAATGTCTGTTTGTATGGCTGGGTTTTTCTGTGTATGATATGTTGTATTTACAAAAAATGTATTCCAAGTATATTTTTATCCGTTGTTTAGTACCCAATACAGGCTTCACGCTTAACTTGGGGCTAGATGGCGCTGTGTGAATGTCAGTGGATATTTATTATTGTTAAAATGAAATTAAATAATAAAAAAATATCATATAAATAAATGTCCACAAGTTTGTATTCCGGATACTTAACAACTGATAAACATACTTTTTTTTTGTAAATACATACATATTATACATAGAAAACACCTTTTTTTCTATTGACAAACAGACATGTTCATTTTGTATTGACAAACAGACATGTTCATGCACACAAATGTTTGTACTGCCCGGGGATCAAACCCGCAACCCATGGTTTAGGGTTAGTAGTCAATACGCACGGAAGCCAACATCTCAAGCATTACACCAAATGGATCGTCAAAAAACCCATGGCTATACTGTGTAGAAAGGTCTGGGTCCCAGTTGTGTCATGTTCATGTTTTTACTGACCCTCTAAGTAGCCATAAGCTACAAGTTGATTGTAAGGACCTGTAAATTAAGACGTTGTTCCCTATATTATCACTTAATGGATTTAATATCGCGAGACAGAATAATAGTTTTGAATACGAACCAATAGTAGTATAAAGAGCTAAGAATTGCCATATTTTACAGAACCATCCATCTTTACACACGGAATGACATTTCATTTGCTTAAGTCGCACGTTTGCCCTAAATGTCTTAATGATTGATCGCCTAGGTCATAACTTTCGTACCTAAATTGCCCTTTTTGTAAATAAAACAGAGAATACAACAAACCAATTTTCAAATGAGTTTTGTGATTGGTTTTTGTGAAGGCGGATGTGTACTAGCACACTTAATTTGGTACCAAAGCCATTCTCACCTCTTTTCAACCTATCGCAGTCTACTGCTATACATAGGTATCCCCCATTTTCTGCCAGATATCTCGGTCCTCCGCTTTCCTCGTCCAGCCTCCACCAGCGTCATTTAGCAAGTCGTCGGCCCATCGGAGCCGGAGGGCGTCCTACGCTACGCTTGCCGAGACGCGGTCTCCACTCCAGAACTCGTCTGCTCCAACGGCTATCGGTTCTGCGACTTACGTGATCAGCCCACTGCCACTTCAACTTGCTGACTTGGCGGGCTACGTCGGTAACTTTCATTCTAAACCTGCTCATGATGAATAGGTGACCCTTACTGTAATTCCATAACTGAATTCTGGACTTCCATGTATCCTTTTTACTTATTGATAATGCATAAGCTATTACTTCAAAAGCCTGCTGGATATTTTGACATTAAAAAACACTTTTCACAAGCTGAATGAAGATTTTATTATTTATTGTTTCTTTGGTAGGTTGTGGCTCATTGGACGTCAGTGGCTCATTGGTGTAGACTGTTGCCCTTCGATCTGGAGGGTGCAGGTTCAAATACCGCTACGTACCAATGTCTTTTTATGAGCTGATGATAATGATTCTGCCACAAAATCAGGATACCTGTCCTCTTTATTGTACCTTCTGGTTTCTTATCCAAAACGCCCAGGCCCGTATCCAATCACAGAGGTTGTTACTCAACCTACTTACCTGTGACAAATGAGTGATCGATTTCTTCGATTCGCTCGTGACGTCAGTTCGTGATTTTGACATTAGAAACAACATGGCCGCGCTAGTCTCTCAATTAGTGGGATGGTTCTGTACTTTTTGTTTCCTAATTCTATAATGGTGTTTAATCTCGATGTTAGCTAATTAGCTTTTTCTTCAGTGTATATTTATTTAGAAATATAGGTTCAGACAAATATTTACCTGGGCATGCCGAGTATTAGGTCATCTGCATAATGAAATGAAATGAAATGAAAAGTGTTTATTCAGTTTAGGTCCTTAAAGGAACACTTATGAATGTCAATGAGCTCCACTGGTCGGGGAGGTAAGTTTTCCACTGAGAAGACCACAACGAAACTCAGTAGTTACTCTTTTCAAAAAAATTGTGTTTAATAACAGAATCATTGTAATCAAAATAGTTAATAAAAGCAAATTATATTTACAATTTTTAACTATTTTAATCATTAAGTATTGGTATAAATATAATCATCTACAAAAGTACTATTAAGCAGTTAAGTATTATATAAATTTAAATAGACGATAACAAAAAAAAAACAAAAGAAGTGCAGGCATAGATATCTTAACCAGCTATTTTATTTAACATTAGTTTTGCTTTCATAATACTTGTGTAGAGATAAAATGTGAAATGGACAATGTTTATACTTATTTTTTATTGTAAGTCCTCGTAAATCCATTTGATAATACAGGTGTTAAGGAAACTTACCTATAGTTAGGTTGTTTATGTAGTGGCACACTAATCAATGAAAATAGTAGAATATCGGGAATTAATGACAACAAATCAACAACAATCAAGGGGCTGGGGATCGAATAAATCATTCGGCTAACTCGACTTAACCAAGTCATCAGTACCTACTAGTGATGTAACGAATATTCGCATTTGCATTCGCGAATATTTGCATATTTTTCGATATTCGCATTCGCAAAAAACGATGCCAATATTTTGTGAATGTTTTAACAACTAAAAGGAATTATTATATTAGATAGATGCATATGAATTAATAACACAATAGATAAGCAAGCTTTATATATTTCATTTAATCATATGTGAATGACTGTTCCATAATATGAAAAACTTAAACCGCTTTTTATTTTTAGAACCTTAATCAAAACAAAACTTTTCGAATGAACTTCCTTTCTGTGACTAACTCGTTCATCAACCTGTATCGGTTCGGCGCGCTCCGCTATGTTTCGGTTTCAACATCCGCACGAATTTAAAGCTCTCGAAATATTTGACGCCGCGCTTTAAATTTGAAATTTAAACATTCGCATTCCGCGAATATTGAAGTAAAATATTCGCATTCGCATTCGCGAATGTTAAAAATTCAATATTCGTTACATCACTAGTACCTACACTGTCTTTTAAGTAATCATGCTTCTCTTTCCTTTTAAAAACTATACTGTCTTAGGGATTATCCCTAACTACTACGACTATCGAATCGTAAGCTGATCCACGTTAGGCTAAGATTACAGCTAGGTGGAGGCTGATGAG
>PQWD01002917.1:0-49880 GCA_019425675.1 Leucinodes orbonalis
GGGCAGATTTTTGCTTTTATTGTGCACATGTTTCCTTCACGTTTGAGCTGGACATAGGATACAGCATCATCACCATAAGACGCCCTGGCAGACCTGAAATAAACAAAGCAATTATTTAGTTACAGAAAGAAATATGTAACATAAACATAACCTCAAAATGTAACACTGGAGCTTAAACTGAAATAAGTACAACAGCTATGGTCTTATTTTTAATTATTTAAATAACTAGGTAATGAACTGTTTAATAGAAGGTACTTACTGGGAAGCCTTAACATTTCTAAATTCTGCTGAACAAAAGTCATTGTTTGATCGGAGAAACTCTCCTAGCATTAGTATGTCGATCCTCGGTAAATTTGCGCTGGAAGCCTTTATAAATCCTTGTTCCATGACTGAGTGTGTCAAATAAATTTACACAAAAAAATTTAAGTCGCAAACAAAACTTAAACCGCGTTTCTAGTAGTAAAATTAAGCGAGAGTCGTAGTTATCTATTGAATTACGAAGAAACAATTTGACAACTACTCTAACGTGACGTCACGCGCTCTGATTGGCGTTCAACATTACATGGCGGATTGCCGTATTTAGTGATTTTATTTTATCAATAAAAATATAATCTCGCTTTTAAATTTAAAAAGAATCAATATTTTATAATTAACTACTTATGTTTATTATCTATACAAATTATTTCAATAAAATTTACTTGCTGTCATCATGCCTATTCCTTTGTTATTATACGTGAAGCTGTAAAATTTTTTTTGAATCTTAACACAAATTGTTTTTTAAATAAGTTTCCTTGGTTTATCAATTCAGCAATGTCTCTTACTTAATACTAGGTTAGGTGCCTCACGATAAAATTTATTCATAATTATAAAATGTCGTCAGTACCCACAACCAACCACAACGATACACACAGAAATAATATTTCCGTTTGACAATCATCATCATCAGCTCATTAAACGTCCCCACCGAGGGCACAGCCTACCCGTATAGGTGATTAGGCCTTAGTCGTCCACGCGGGCTCAGTGCGGATTGGACGACTTCACACGAACCTCGAATCTTTCGCAGGCGTGCATGAAGGTTTCCTCACGATGTTTTCCTTCACCGTAAGAGCGTCGGATAACGTACATATATTTTTCGAAAATTCGAAAATACATTGGTACGTTCGGATTTGAACCTCAGCCCTCCCGGTAGGAAGGCGACTGTCACCCACTGAGCCACCGACGCTTTGACAATACTAACGAATAAATGGTCTATAGATTTATTAGCAAAATATTTCAATAAATTCAGTTCGAGCTTTTGATTTAGCCCAACGTTCCTACGTCACCGGCGAATTTGTTTTCAATTGAACAATTGAAGGCGACTGACGTCATTGCGGTTTTATTAACATCCGCGCCAACCAGACGCGCGTGCCAAAGTTTGCTGATAAGTCGGATACCTGCGGTCGCACCAGCACATACCAACTTACATTACACTCATATATTATCGTAATATCCAATATTCTTTGAATGATATGTAGGCTTGCAATATTTTTTTAATATATGAGTTTTGTATGACAAGGTAGGTACTAAAAATCAGCTCTTCAGTCCTCTAGGACAACAAATGAGGCTCGAGAGACTGGCAGTCACTATAAATAACGTGTAACGCCTAAGAGATAAAAAAAATATTGGAGCAGTCTTTTCAGCAGTATCTTTTGTTTGTGACGACTGCAGCAAAACCAAAAAACATTCAGTTTGCCTTCCCCGAAAGTTGGGCAAAGTCCTACAATTTCTGGGAAGTGCCCTTCTCTTAGAAAACTGAAATGGGAGCGATTCACATACATGTAACTATCATCATCATCATCATTACAACCTAGAACGTCTACTGCTGAACGAAGGCCTCCCCTAATGATTTCCACGCGGACCGATCCTTGCAGTTGACATCCATCTGCTACCCACCACCTTAACCAGGTCATCAGTCCATGTAACTATAGTTCTTTTTAAACGTAAAAATCGCGCCAAATAACCGTGAATAGTAAAATAATAAGATGTTATTTGAACACTATAAAAATAAGTACTTGCCACATACTTTGGGCAAACAAATCATTAAAAGGACGGTTTATAAACATTGAACATAAAAATAACCATGCCTCACTCGGCAATTATCGCAAAAAGATAGTCACAACAAACAGTGGGTTATTTTAGGAAACTTCGACACCATGAAACACTTCCAAATGTGAAGTTTGTTATAAAATTTAAGACACGAAAAACGCGAGCATTAGTAAGTAAAATGCTATTTAATTTTGCTGGTATGTGTATTTCAAAATATTTAGAAGGTGAATCTATGGCACATTGTGTATTGAGTTTTTTTAATATTTTTGTCAAGAATAAAAGGATATTTTCGTTTGTCTTTTCTTAATATTCGAGTGGTTTGTCAAAATCGACATCGATATCTTTCTATTGATACTGACAGGTTCAAATCGACATCTCGTAAGGCTTTATGTTTAAGGCCTCCTGAACGAGAAGTATCACGCGACCTGGTTATGCCCACTGGACCAAGCGTGGTCAATCAAATTATTTAGGTACCTGAGAAAGACCTTGAGTGAGATCATCTGCGTGAGTTACTGAACCTATATTATTACTTATTATTATATATTTATATATTAGTTATGCTTTTGTTAAAGCAGTTTCAGGGTAAAGGATAAGACGGGCAGTGAAATGATAAATTACTTAACACAATAAACTTCGCAAGTTACAGCACGGCAGCATTTTTGTACCAGAAAAGACGAAGTCATATTATTGTAACACTGTTTTAAGAGATGGCGGTAACCCCCAGATCAGATGTATTACATGCGACTATTGCCACTAACCACTAGGTAGTTTATATGCCTGATTACAAACTATTTCATATAAGTATTCATAAGACTAGTAGCAAAGTACCGTAAAGCTGACATGGTGGTAAAAGATTTATTATCAAATGTTAAATATATGCTACTATTTCATCCACAGTTGAACATAAACTTTTTATTACGTTGTTGCCATCTTCTCTATATTTAACATCGCCAATTAGCAGAACCTGTTTCAATGGAAAGTTACACAGGAAAAGTTCACATTTCCAATAACGAAGAATGTCGTGACCTATTCCAAGACAACGGTAGGTAATCATTCGAATTCCCTATGCAAGTCCAGCAACAGCTAAAATAAGTCATTCTTTATTCAATCTACGAGCAATAATAGTATAAATACCGTTAAAATATTTTTAATTTAAATTCGCGGTGCTTGAGAAACGTAACCTAAATTTCACTATAATTTGAAAAACAATTAAATCTGGTCGCTGAAACCGAAAACACTTCTTCAAGATTCATTGAGTGGAGTAGAAGTCCAAGAAAGTAAATACCTAAAAGGTAGTTAACAAAAATCATCGAATTCAACACAGACATAGATATGTGATAAGATCGGAAGATTGTGATGATTGGAAAGCCCAAGTTTCGTTTCGGACAGTAGCCACTTGCATTTCAAAAAATGCACATATTACAACAAAAAATACTTACGCAAAGAAACAACATCGCGCACGCGCAGATAAGATATGGCCAGACGCATCACCGACGCCTTGTCCAGCTGCTCCACCTCTTCCTTCTTGGCGGGCAGCGCGCAGTCAGCTCGTTGAAGATCTGCATCTCCTTGGTGCGCCTGCATCGAGCCGCCACGCGGGACTTCTCTTTGCGTTTCTCATTGTTCCTGTTGAAATATTTTTAATTGGTTAATTTTAAGTTAATAAAAAAATCTTACTGTATCTTGTATTTGGGGTATCTTGCACGGGAAGGTAAGATTTCAAGATTTTTAAGATTTCATTAATACCATTTTTTTATGTTATAAGTGTACAGGACGGTCTGGACGTTCACCTGATGGTAAGTGATACGCCAGACCATGACAGAGCGGCATTGAAGGAACTGGTAGACAGTTATTATTCTCCATATATTTGTTGGATGAAAATATGTAACAACTACAAAATATTTAAATGATATAATGAAATTGCCTAATCTTATTTTTAGGCAGCCGATAAATTTCAATGCCACGTCTTATAAGATGTTTTCATCATTATTACACTTTTAAATATACGTTAACGTAAGATTTGTCATTGTAAGGTGTTTCCAGAGTTGTCATATAGGTACTATTAACTTTTGACGATAGTATAACCACCTCTATTACTATTTGCGTATGCGAAGACAAATACTTCATCGATGATATATCGTTATCCTACATGTTAAACGAAACCCATCTTAAGTTCGACAGTTTTATATCAAGTGATCTTGTGGTTTATTATCAGGCGCTTAAAGTTCAAATAAGTACAGCATACCTTTTCGATATCGAACACAGTTTGTGTTTCTCATCAACAACACGATCAGCTCCCGGTATACACATATTTCACACTTACAGTCAATCGATTTCATGAACAAACACTCAAGAAAACTGTACACACATCCACCGTACATAAAACAGAACGTCACCGTCCGAGACGAACTATCGATATGAGTGGTTATTAAACATTTTTATCCCATTAATTTGTCATTAAGCTAGGCATTATCGCTTGTTCCAAATAGCATACACGAGTGCGTCACCTAATGCATTTAGTTCGAAAATTCTTATACTCGCCCGTCAAGTTACTAACGACGCATTTACTAATTGAAGCGTCCTAGTGGTTAGTTTCTAACATATTTCGATGTGTTGCTAAATAATAAGGCAATAGATACACTTGTCGGTAGACCGTTACAAGAACTGACGGGCTTGATCGGGTGTTAGTGAGACTGATCTTAAAATATCCTACTAGTAGTTGTAAAGTGTAGTACCAAAATGATTTATGTACCAGAAAGTCGTAATCCTCGGCGAAGGCAACTTTATGGAATCCACGACTCAATCTACATCCAAATATTTTTTACTTTGTTACTAAAAAACAGATGAATAACTGAATGTACTGGTGAATATGTAAGAAATAATATAGGAAAGCGGAGGACGGGGATATCTGGCGCTAAATGGGGGAGACCTATGTCAGTGGACTGCGATAGGTTGAAGAGAATATATCCGATGCCTAATTAGCAACAATATAAAGAAGGTGATTGATATAATTCAAAACAGAATTACACAGCCCACAGTTTGGGGAGCGTTCAAGTATTACGTAACGCAATTTGGGGGGCGGGGGGTCTCGTAAAACGTTACGATGCGTTACACAGGCGGGAGGGGTCCTTCTTACAACACGTTACGTAACATTATTTCTTTTTTTATATAAAAAAATAGGGAATAAAACTCCCAAATTGGCAACCCTTTTCGTTTACGTTTTACGGGGAATCTCTCGATTGTTAAAATAATTAATAAATAAAAGGTTAAATAAATATGTTTTTATTTGAAGAATTTATTAGTAAAAAAGTTAAAATACTTATGAGAATGAAGGAGAAAAACAATTGTGTTTTGTAAAGCCAAAATTTATAAAAAATAAACAAAATACGCAGGTGTTGCGTCTTAAAATCTCTTGTTTTATTATAAGGTAATTAAACTATACGAAGGATAAAAACTATAACAACTTTTTGCGACTTCAGGGTAAAATGATGACTTGAGTGTTACGTAACCTTTAGAGAGGGGGTGGGGGGGGTACAGAAAAACGTTACGGAGCGTTACAGTGGGGGAGGGGGGGTCAAAAATCTTCAAAATTGCGTTACGTAATACTTGAACGCTCCCTTGGAGTCAAATGATAAGCTAATTAAATTCAAAGATCTCAATAAAAAACACGTGGAAGCTTTTTCATAACTGTAATTATTTATTGCGGCTTTAAGTTGAAATCTTGGATAAAATCAAACTACTTTAAATATCACCAGGTTGGACGAACCTTGCGGAAAGTATCCATAAAAAATCAGATTGCTCGAAACGACTGTCTCTAAATTCATTTACAAACAAAAATTCTTATCGAACTTAACAAAATCTTATCGAAGTTAAAGATAAACAGGTCCTAGTGAATCGATAAGCTGTTGTCAGACATGTTTGTGACTAACAGGATACTAGAAATGAGTCCGGGACAATAATAGAACTTCTTTAGTTTATTGGATAACGTCCAGTAATTGGTAAATTTGTTCAAATATTAACTGAACCGTGTTTGCTAAACAAGTTAGCGATAAATACAAGTTTCAGTTTGGTTTCTAAATAATAAAAGATAAAGGTAAAATAGACTTGCAGATTCTGCAAAAAGGAGAATGAAAATCAACTGAGTTCCTGTGCAAGTGACCCTTACAAAATAGGCACACATTCAATGACCAAATAACATTGGCGTTTTAGGACTGGGCAAAATCTTCACATTTATGAAAAATGACAATCTCTTAGACTACTGTAAAGGGCGACTGACAATAAATCTTACAGGTCGAAGTGGCTACATGTCTCTAGAAACCTACAAAGCTCTTAAATAAAAATATATTAATTGGCTCCTAAGTTTCTATAAAAAACATACAATACTTTACTAATCGAATTATCCATGAGTATCTAAAGTACATACGAGTACAAATACACATTGGTCGCCAGATCACCATACTTTTTTGTTGAAAAACTAACCATGAAGATTGCAACCAAAGGTGGTAAGTAGCAACACGGTGACCACATATTAGTGCAAACAACTGATAAAAAGCTCATATCGTCCTCTAATGACATAACTGAACATAATTCAATATGATTTATATGTCAAAAAATGGTAGCACACAGTAATGTGTGTATTCGAATAATAAACACGTATTCATATCAGGGTTGCCAAACGTACGAGGTTCCTCGTACAAATACGTAATTTGTGGTCTTCCGTGCGAGGTACGAGGACACTGTCAACCTCGCACAATTATGTACGAGATTTTACAATTTGACCATGCTACATATTGTATACTAGTGAATCTATCAGAATTTGAACTTTTACACAAAAAAACGTTGGTCGCATTTAGGCGATCATTGTCTCAGCTACTGAGTAGCTATGTCAACCGGAAAAACCCCGATTAATGAAACATTTTGTTCTCCGCATTAGTCGTCTCTATCACAAATTGATGTATTTTTTAGTAAGAAGCTAGCAAATTTTTATTTTATTTAATATTTTCAATGATAAACGCGTGTTTTTTAGATGTACGAGGTTCGAAATCAAAGTACGAAATTTTAAGCTGCTTATGTACGAGGGATTTCGTTTCGGGGTTGGCAACCCTGAATCATATGAAATATAACGACACCATTAAAGCCTTTGACGCACGATACCCATAGCTTGAGGAATATATAAAATTATATACTTAAACCACTTGTACCATACGAATCTACCTACGTTACAAAGGTCAAGTATGAAGTGGAGAAGATTAAAATGATTAGATTTAGTAAAATATTCTAAATGGTCGTGATGTGTGTGTTATATAAAAAAGCCAAGATCCTAAGCTAAACTTAGTTTACTATTATCTCACATCATTAACCTGACTAGGACTCTCAAGGCAGGAAATAAATATCATACATTTTTCTCCCAGGAGTAACAACAAAAATCCCAAAACTATTTTCTTGGACATTCCATTGTAACTTTTCAGTATAGGAGCTGAACTATATCAGATCTAAAGCGCAAAAGCGCGCCGTACCACACCACATTTTTAACTTAAATTATCACATTCGAGTTTCATTGGGATAACAAACAACTTAGCACACCCAATGAACTCAGTGCATAATTATGATTATTGTTTCAATGTAAAAATAACAAATCCAATAAAGATAAATTGGTGCATTACTTTCGCAGATAAAACAAATTTAATCTGTTTTACGTGTTTCCGACGATTCAAAAAGAGCACATCAATATTACTACAAAATAGTTCAAATGTATCATCAATAGTTTATAACTATCTCAAACTCGTAAGTTGTCTGGCATTAGTAGACATAATATCGCTTCATCGTCCATGGTTACAACACGTAAATTTATCAAATCAGATAACAGTTATTAAAGGTTTCATTCTGGCATATCGGCACTTTACACAATATCTGACACATCATGATAATCCATCTCAAATTCAAACCAAAACGTTGGTAACAACGGAAAAATTAGGTGGCTACTTTTTCGGAGTTGTATCATGCTTAATGTTGATGCAATTGATATGTAGAATTATCTTGAGAGCTGCGTATCAGGGCTGAAATGTTTAAGATGCAAAGTCGACTATTCCAATGACACGAGTGGTTTTAATAAAACTTAGCACAAGAATACAATGTCTATACAGAAGTACTAGTTATAAATATCGAATAATACAAAATAAAGTAAGAAACATGAGATAATCGGAGAGGCATTTGAACTTTTTTAAATAAATAGGAGCCAAGCGAGCATAAAATCACCGCCAAAAGTATGTACGAGTATGTAGTAAATTGGTAAGTGATACCACCGAGTGCCACAATGCGTTGCCCTTTAATTTATTACGGAGTTCCAGATCATATCGTACCAGAAAATCTACATTCCCTACATCAAAATCAGAATCGCGAAAAATTTAAATTTTTGGGAAGAATAAATTCGGACAACTGTAATGATGGCACGTAATACATAAACTTTTATTAAAAGGAATTATTCTCACAGAGATTCTGCTGAAACTCACAATATGAAAGTCTCAAAATAAGGATTCCAAGCAATTGAGGATTTGGTTTCAAAAGAGTGACAGTACTTCTAGATCTAACATTTAATTGTCTTTAAGTAACGATACGTGAACAAACAAAAGAATAAAATTAGACTAACTAACAACATTCAAATGAATTTGTTAATTCGATCACGGTCCTCGTTTATCACCTTGATTAGAAACAATTAGTGTGAATTGGATAGGACAGGGTTAAAGTAAAGTCAATATTTTAATTGGTGTTGATAAAACAAGTTTGGGCACCGAGATAGAGAAGAAATTAGAGTGAAAGAGTATGAGGAAAACACTGTATCTGGAAAATGGGTCCATCGAGCCGTAAAGCATGGATCGCATATGCGTTGTAATTCAACGAATCATACACAATTATTATTGCTAAATGCGTTCAGCCCCTTGTCGTTTTTTTTTTACTTCAGCAACATATAAAACCCTGCTTAGCGTGACTGGTGTGTTATTCTTATTATTAGATCATATCCTGTATTACGTTAGTATTGTTGTACGAGATAGATTTACTTATTAGTCAGAACCAATGATGTAAAAAAGTATAGATTCGTGATATGCTCACAAAACAATCGAAAAAGGTGTTCCGAATGTCAGAGACAGCACACATACACATATTTCGATGAGCGTACATTTACCTTAACAAAGAGTCTACAGCTGTATTCCTTTGGCGGTTAATTTTTGAGCACGGTTGGCGTATCTACCTTTATATATACAGAATATCATTGGTCAGAACCTATAATGTTATATTAGGTTAATAAAAAATATATTAAGGAAACAGTTGTTTACAAACGACATGTTTAAAAATGTTCTCAAAACTTTTTCAGTATGTACGAAGTTTGGCCTATACAAATTAATGAGGCAATCTGTGTTGATCAATGACCAAAACTATACTTAATATTATAACAAATAATCTACAATGATTTTCTAATGGCGTCTAATTTTCATCATGTGCCTTTTTAAAAATTTTATGCTGATGGTAATACAAGCAAATGAGAGTCCGAAACTACATCTGACACGAAACATTGTTTTCCACTTTGTCGTACTTAGCAACAGGTCAAGGCCGATTGTCCTAATTTTTCAGCCCCATGGCATTTTGTGTTATCATGTGGAATTTCTTATCAGCTTTGTTTATCCGCCTCGTCGACTCACCAAAACAAATATATTTTGTTTACTTACTACGTGTTAAGCTTGATTGTTAATAGTCTAGTCTAGGAGGTAGGTATCCACCGCATTCCAGATAACATCCCGTGGACTAAGAACATGATACACTTCTGTGTTTTGGAAAGTGGGCACTGCAGCTAGTGAAATTACTGGGTACCTAACACCTTTCGTCTCATGTGACGGGCGCAGTATTGACAGCTTAGATAAAATATTTTACACATTTTTGTTTACAATAAAGTATTCAGTTCATCCATGTTGTTCTTTGTCTAATGAATAATGTCAATTAGTAAAACGTGATTTTAGGCAGCTCATGGAAGCAATTTTTTAAGGCTATGATGCAATCGTAATAAAATTAGGAACTTGGCAAAATCTTATACATTCATATTGAAACTGCCTCACTTAGCTCGTGGAATAGCGAATTTTGTATTAGAAACAAGACAAGGTATAATTTTTTCCTAATAAATGTAAAAAAATATACATTGTCTTCGCATATGCAAGTATCACGCAAATAATGATAGTTCAGTTGTTCGGAAGGTACGTTAAGCTGACGATACCTGCCTGGGTTGACGCTATACATAAATACCACCACAGAAGCCGTAATGCGGTTTATAAACTCTGAAGCTGGGTTATGTATGATTTGATTTATGCTTCCATGTATAATAGTATATTCTGCTCAATAAACAGAAGAACAAAGTTGTGAATATAAGACAAAAATATGCCCACTGAAAGCCATTCGCTATAAAATTTATCGTAGTATTGGAGACAGTAAAATTTAAGTGAAAAACTATAAGAACTTATCCAACATTTATCTGGTTGAGTGGTTATAAATAGAAACGTCATATTGATTACAATACTCGTTTTAGTACGCACATTAGAAATCGTTATTTCATAATTTGGACTATATAAACCATTACCAATAATTAAATGGTAACTTGATACTAAATGATCCCAACAGAATATGTTCTTAGGACAAGTTTTGAATAATATATTAAATTAAGATTGGAGTATTTGAATGTATGCCCATCGAATAACCCGTTTGCTCGATTGCCTGCTATAACATAAAAAAATGCTTTGTAAATGTATGGCGATGTTATGTGTTGTTTTGTTATTATTATTTAATTGTAATAAAAACGCTAATCACCCTAAGTATACGGGTAGGCTCGTGCCCCTCGGTGGGACGTATAATGAGCTGATGATGATGAAAAACGCTAATAGTCTTTAGGCATAGTGCCGATGATCAATGGAGTGTTCAGGTTCTTGAGTGACGTTCCATGTGAGGAGACCTCTATCTAGAACTGGACTGCAATGAGTTGAAGCAAACGTCACATCAGCGTTAGTTTCGATAGATAAAGGTACATTTTTAAGTGGATCAAGCTAGACGTGAGATAAATTCGTAGTTTCAGATAAGATTGAAGCAATAGTTTTCGCCTTATTCTCCCACCTCGACCAATTGATTAAAACCTATTGCTACAATTTTGATGACCCATGTGGTGTAATGGTTGAAACGTCGGTTACTATACTTTGGGTTCCGGGTTCGATTACCCTGTATTACAAATGTCTGTTTGTTTGTAATGGTCTGGGTGTTTCCACGTATAATATACATATAGTATTTATCAGTCGTTTAGTACCCAACCACAAACTCCTCGCTTAATATGGGACTAGATGGTGTTGTGTGAATGTCAGTGGATTCTTTTTTATGTTATAGCAGGCAAACGAGCAAATGGCTCATCTAATGGTAAATGACACCACCGCCCATGTACATTTGCAATACCAGAGGGCACTGAAGTGCGTTGCCGGCCTTTCAAAAGGGAATACGCTCTTTTCTAGAAGGTCATCATCATCATTACAACCTAGAAAGTCCACTGCTGAACGAAGGCCTCCCCTAATGATTTCCACGCGGACCGATCCCTTGCAGTTGACATCCATCTGCTACCTGCCACCTTAACCAGATCATCAGACCATCTGGTTGGGGGTCGGCCTACGCTTCGTTTTCCGTTACGCGACGCCACTCGAGAACCTTTCCGCCCCATCGGCCATCGTTCTACGCACTATGTGCCCTGCCCACTGCTACTTCAACTTGCTTATCCTGTGGCTATGTCGGTCACTCTAGTTCTCCTACGATATCCGTGTTCCGGATCTTATCGCGTAGGGAACATAACATAACTAAACATAGCCCTTTCCATAGCACGTTGAGCAACTTTAAGCCTATTTAAGAGGCCCTTAGTAAGCGACCACGTTTCACTTCCGTATGTAATTACCGGCAACACACACTGGTCAAAGACTTTCGTCTTCAGACACTGAGGTATTTTGGACGAAAAGATCTCCCTTAACTTCCCGAACGCTGCCCATCCTAATTGGATTCGACGCGAAACCTCCTGCTCGAAGTTGGACCTACCCATTTGAACTACTTGTCCCAGGTACACATATTCGTCTACAACTTCGAGTTCAGAACTTCCAACTGATATTGGTATGGGCACAACATGGATATTAGACAAGACTTTCGTCTTATCCATGTTCATTTTAAGACCCACCTGTTGCGACGCTCTGTTAAGGGTATTGAGCATAGTACCTAAATCCTCCAACCAAACTTAATGGACAGGGCAATGGTATTCCCATCTCTCTACTCGATCTCGACCATCTCTTTGGCAGATGAAATAACAAAGATATTCGAAACAAGGGTACCGTATCTGATCTAAGAATCAGCTCGTTGATTGGTGAATAGAAAATTCATAGTGTATACGTAGTTACGTACCTATACCAGTATATATCCAAAATGTGAAGTCTTGCGATGAAATACTTTTCTAATGCCACTCACATATAGAAAATGTATGCGGATTGATAAGTTGATTAAAACACAACTATAAGTATATTAAGAGATAACGTTTTTCACAACAACGTTATCTTCACAGCCGCATTTAATGCTGTTTTTAAACATCAGTCGAATAGCTTCAGGCCCGCTCTATGAAAAAACACCGGCTCGCGTCACGTTTTTAGGTCAATGTCAGACGATACGGTCAGCTATTATACCTTATTTGTATTTGTGTTCTTAAGATCATCTTAAGAACACAAATACAAATAAGGATAACAATAGTGTTGAAGTGGTGTATTTACTAGGTGGTAGACTCGATACTGAGTCGTCTAGGTAGGTACCACCGCAGTGCCAGATAACATCCCGTGAAACAGGAGTGTTCCGCACTTTTGTGTATCAGGATGAGGGTACTGTAGCTGGTAAAATTACCGGGTATTAGAGACCTAACATCTGTTGTCTCTGGTGCTGGAAGCAGTGCGGCGTTCACGGGGAATAATAACTGTCTATCAATTGTTGGTCTCCTTCAATGCCGCTCTGTCATAGTCAGGCGTATCACTTACTCACCAGGTGAGCGTCTTGACCGTCCTGTACTCTTTAACATAAAAAAATAAAATACCTAACATCGGTTATAAGCGATTTCTTAAGTCTAAGGTGTTCCTTAACGCTATTCCATCGAGAGTTTACATGCCCACAATGTATCATTTCTCTTGTTCGTTTACTGCACCTCTCTCTCCTTCCACCTAGTGTAATCCACCGCTGGGCATAGGTATTTAGGGTTCGAATGATGAATGATCCCGTACTATCTATAGCTGTTAGGTTGGCCCTAATGATTGTAATAATTATTCGTCTATACTTAATAAAGAAAAAAAGGACCACAGACCGGTTTTTAACTTGGGACATGAAAATGTAAGTACCACAATACCAAAGTCATTTCAATGCCTGTATCTACCTGTTTCAGATATAAAAAGCATAACTGTTATGGCGGGAGAGCAGTTTTGAGATTAAGGACCATGCAGACAACTTTATAGTTCTCCGCAGGTAAAATCAAAGCATTGGTATACGATAGTATGATATCGAATATGTCGATACAACGCTATAACAAACCGTTGAAATTGTTCGTGATTGCAGAAATTATTGCGGCCCCGTCGGCCAATTGGGAGTGGCAAATACGAGACCCGGGTATTATACAAATTTATATGTTCCGTCCGTGCAGTCCCCACGAGGCGATTGTGTTGTCACTCACAATTTGCAATACGAGGTTGGTTTGATTTTTTATCATCATCACGTAGCACTGTAAAGTACTGTAGAAAATTATCGTAATAGCCATAGATTGTACTGTCTTTCAATTCGTGAATTGGCTACCTTCAATGTTGGTATTTGTCTTATGGTCTGATTCAAGTCAGAGTCAAGCTCCATTGATGATGTATTCGATACAATCTTAGAGTATATATAACTAGGTATAGAGCGCGCATATCGTACCAGATACTCAATGCACAGCGTAGGCGGGTGAACTATAGCTAGTATATTGATAGATACATGACAAATAGGGTTGGACATTTGTGCGCCGCAAGCGCAGTTGTCGATAAATACAGCTGAATGACATATGTAATGTATGTTGCTAAGGATTTGCTTTTAACCCTTAGAGTATTAATAAAATAAAAATAGCATTTAAACAAAAGAGTAAGAGTATTAATAATAGTAATATTTATAATAATAAGAGCAAGCGCACTTCCTCATCGTTATTTCGATAAATATTTCATTATCAGCCCGAATCTACATAATACAAGCATAGCTTATGCAAGTGATCTTTCTTTCATTATTAATTTATTATAACTATGGATTTCTGCATTTAGCCTATTACGTTTACGTCCCACTGCAGGGAACAGGCCTTCCCACGCAGTATAGCCATGAGGATATTTACATTGTACATATTAAAATTCTTTGAAATATTAAAGCAGTTGATGCGTGATATCGCATTATTCCGTACTTTGCATTTAAAATATATGAAAGTACTTTGAAAAAAAAAGCGATTTAAATACTTTATAAAACACTATATTAACACAAAAATATATATAATAAATAATTGCGCATATTTTTTAAGTAATAAAGTTGTATTACATTTATGTAATTTTAAAACTCAAGTAAATTAACATTTAGAACTCCTTGCCTATATTAAAAAATATATAAATATCGACTCTAATGTTTGTCGCGTACATCACTACGGGTTCGGACAGAGGGAGGAGTGCGCGGGAAGGTCTGTGCGTGCCCGCCTCTCGCGTCTGTTTCACTCCCGCGGAGACCCACGATGCGTATTTGTATATTTAAAAAATAAGAATGAAAATTGACTTGCTGACGAAAAGTAATACCGGATTTTAATTTTGTTTGTTTCCTTTTATCGTTTTCGGACTATCGAATTGCATACTCAACCATTTAGAAGCGTAAAAATATAAAAAATATCTCTAGGGAAACGCGCACTGCTAGCACTCAACCACGACTACAAGCGCTTGCGCAGGAATATCGTGTTGTTCTCACCCGTGCCTACTGTTCCCACTACGTTGCGCATGCACTATACTACTATTGATACTCTAAGGATACAATGTTTTTTACGTGAGAAATGAACTTGAGATCAATTGAACCAATGACGCCATTAGATTGTGTGTATTGGTTCGATATGGTTGTCAGATTCTTCTTATATTGTGTTTATTACTAAAATACCAGTATTACAACAAAACGATTGTAATGACACTGCACAGAAACGACAGCCGGGCTGGGGTGATAGTTCTCGGATGGCAATCACGGAGGTGCAAACAGGGGTCTACATACACTGAATCGGTACAGGGAGACGGCGATCGCTATATCCGCGCCGCGCCTTGAAAGTTATCGCCTAAAACCCTACCAAACGCCGCGTCGCGCCTGCTGCGCTTGGGCGCGTACGGAGGCGGCGTGAAGCGTCATAAATAACACACGCAGTAAGAAGCTAGCTTAACATTATTGTCGTGCACTCCAAATAAGCATTGCATACCCCGTGAGCCAGAAATCACCAAATCATGTAAGCTCAGTTGTAAACATTTTCAGTATTTTACCAAATTCAGAAATACCAACGAGTTATAAGAGGTCCCAGCCGACTTTTAAAACCTGTGTTGCATCCTGTCGAACAACGATAGAAGCTACGGCCACCCTTGAACCTGACCAGCGCAGCAGAATATGGTCAGATACCCTTGTTCGACCACAGTCGTTGGAGGTCGATCCTGCTTGGACTGCGGCTGATGATGATGACGAAACTACAAATCTTCACGGAAGTTATTTATCTCTCATAAGAATTCGTAGGCACGAGGCATGCGACTTGTACTTTCAAGACATTTTAAAAGACAGCAAACCATACATTTCCTTCAGATGCCATAAATAACCAAGTACCTACCACTATTTTCACATTGACTATCCTCATCTTGGACAGTAGCCAGAGCGCCAATTTTTTGCGCATACTTGCGGATTATTCTAAATTCACGGATTTCATTGGATTATCAATGTCAGTGCTATCAACCGGCTCAGAAGTTTTTATCACAAAATCACCGCGAATTTTTTTCGGTTTAGCCAAACAAGTGAAGTGAAACGTACCGCAATGTATGCCAAAAATCGTCCAATAAAAACTGTTCGATGTCATTTTCAAGATTTTATAAAAATAATTATAAGAAACTAGCAAACCCAACGAACTCCGTTTCTATAAACCTCACGGAGCCCGAGACCTTTCCAACGAATGCAAAACCGTGGAAATCGGTTCGTGCGTTCTGGAGTTATAGCGTCAGGAAGGAAAACCCGACTTATTTTTATATAGTAGATAAGTTGTCCGTTGTCCATGATATTCTGTATATATAAAGGTAGATATGCCATGCGTGCCTCAAAAACGAACCGCCTTAGAGATTTCAGTTGTAGGCACTTCAGTTTAGGTAAATGTACGCTCATTCGAAATATGTGTATGTGCGCTGTCACTGCATTCGAAACACTTTTATCGATTATTTTGTGAGCATATCATGAATCTATACTTTTAACATCATTGTCTGTTGTAGATAGCAATCTGTAACGTGACTATGGTGCATAAGTGCATCGCGTGGCAAGTTATCTTGGCAGTCACTTAAATTGTCTCTCCGTCTGATGTATGCCATTTTCACATTTTTTGCATATTTGTTGCGCCGCGTTTCTTTAAGTAACAAATAATTAAGTCATCAGATCTTGACATTCTTGCTTATCACTCGATCTTGCGACCTTTCGTTAGTCCGCCTCAGACATCGTATGACACGTTTTGTAAATAATTTTATATGAAAAAAGTATAAATCTCAACATATATTTTGTAAAGACCTCATTATACGTACAATCTTTATATACACCTCCATATTCATTTATGCATACTTCTGGGTTTCATCTTCTAAGGGGCTGTTCTGTATAATTTACAAGTAAATAAATAAAAGTTGACGACCCATTTGGTGTTGCGGTTGAGAGGTCGACTGTAATACCAATGGTACCGGGTTCGATCCCCGGGCAGAACAAACATTTGTGTGCATGAAGATGTCAGTTTGTAATGGTCTGGATATTTTCTATGTATAATATGTATGTATTTACAAAAAATGTATTATAAGTATGTTTATCCGTTGTTTAGTACTTATAATACAGGCTTCACGCTTAACTTGGGGCTAGAAGGCGCTGCGTAAGTGTCTTTAAAAAGAAAGGCCATCTGCAATTAACAAACCTCAACGCTAAAATGCGTCTGAAATCCCAGTCGGTATTAAGATAAGCATTATCCCAAAAGGAAATATACCAGTAGACTTTACAGAAGACATGAGTACTGAGTTATTAATTTGTTATTGAAGAGACATTTACGTAACACGCAAGACACAACTTAGATATGCCGCAAGAAATGCTAATATGCCATAAACGGTATTACCGTTTACCAATTCAAATTTATCTTATAGCAGTATCAAGGTATACGTATAAAACTGTCTTATAGTCTACATTGCTGGTGGAGAATCGATTAGGTTATTGAATATAAATATCTGCAAACACTCAGTTAAGCTGCAAATGAATAGTAGACAAGTTGAAGCTCATAATAAAAATTTTACAAAGGTACACTACCACACAAATCGGCGTGTGAAGGTAAGTTACGTGTCCATTCCATTTTTTATTTTATGCTGGTGGTGTGTATGAAATAGGTACGTATTTTTATGGATTACTGAAAGTCTACAGTTCGATTTTGGGGACATTTTCTGTCTACACAACTGAGTATTGAATCACCATTGGCAACATTTTGTAAGCATTATGACCTACGGCTATGGCGTACTGAAAGTAAAGAACGTATTCTCAATAAAACGGATTCCTGTGACCTCTGTTCTTGCAAATGTAGGTGATGGCATCACTTACTTAGTAGTAATAAAAATTAAATCGTTTATTCAGTGCCAAACACATATAAATAACATAGAATTATATATTACACAGAAATCAAATCTTAACTCTTAATTTGCAGTAAGGACACTGAAAGGTGCTTACTACTGCTTACTGCAAATTAAGCACTCAGCTATATGTCGAGAAACTTATAAAGCTCCGCGTCACTGATCTTCCGCAAAGTGAGTCTGTAAGCTATGCTCGTGTCCTACTTGATTAAAAACTGAGCACAATTAATTCAATCGAGCGAAAAATAGCTAACAATCCAGTATATTCAATTCGAAACGGGATAAGCTCTGATGAACTTACAATGTCCACTGAAGCGATTGCTAATTACAAAGGGCATTATCTTTATCAGTTTTACTTCCGTTTTCGACTCGGAAAATCTATATCACAGTTTAATTCCCTGAAACTGAAAACACCCTGTAAGAATTTACTGAATAGCATGACTTTTGCTGAATACTGCACTACACGCAATATTTTTCAAATCATGTTCTCAAGTACCTACTACTAGGTGTTGATATTGTGCTGCGATCACAAATACAAAATAAATTGTTACAACTGTTACATATTAGGTATTATTCAGATAAGGGTTTTTCAAGAAAGAAAGAAAATTTCGCATAACTATAATCTTAGTACAATATTTGTAGATATCAAAACATTTACTCGTTTTAAAACCTACGCCAAATACTATACTAGTACCTAGTTAAGTCACATAAACGTTACAGCAACTAGGAAAATAAAGCAGAGTATAAAACAAACAAGAGAGTTTGAATGAATAAATACTGTTATTAAACGGATTTTTACACATGCCATTTTATAATACATGTTTATACTTGACAAATATATTTGTAAAAGAAGCCTCTATAAAAAAGCTGAGTACTTGATAACCCTATCACCCATACAGTCACTAATTACATCTGACTGCCTCAGCCGATCGTAAAACAGCAAATTTAAGTCCGAAAAACAGTTTAGTTATTTTGTGTATGGGTATTTTTTCCGGTAATGATAAGGACAGTCAGGAGGAGGTATATATAATGGAGGTTATGCCAACAATTAATAATAGGAATCCTAGTCCTAGGCTTCTATTTATATTAACGAGTTTATAGCTAGGAATAGCTTAGCAAGGTTGAAAGCAGACTGAACATTTCCGGACTACGTGCGTTTAGTAGAGTATGACTTTAGTCATAGTTTCATTTTTGCAAGTTGTAAGAGCTCGTATAACAGATTCTTTTAAATTTAAATGATCCTTCAAGGGTTCATTCAACATTTTGTGGTTGAAAGACCTTTCTGTAAGCCAGTTGCCCGGTGAAGGTTTTGGCCATCTGTGGCCAAGAGCAGTAAGTAGTTAGTTGAGAAAAAAACATTCAGCCAATATTGATAATTATTATTTCTTTTAAAGTAATGATATAATTATAGCATACTATTGGAGGATGTAAGGGATCCCAACCTACACCTTTAAGGAAGCCAACTTCTACTTTATAACTGCAAAAAGTTCCTTTATGAAGAAAGAAATCAGAATGTATGCTTTACATAATTTAACCAATTGAACTAAACTTTAATGCGTCCAAAAAAAAAGATTTTCTTTTGAATCTGCTTTCTTGGCGTATATGGGTTAATTAATTTTGATGGACCTTGTGGTTGAAAACTCGTGTATAAGGGTTCGATTTCCTAGCAGTACCTACAAAATGTGTTTGCATGTTCGTAGGTACTGCTAGGGCATGTGTCTGTTTGTATTCAAGATACATAAATAACCACCATACAGGTATTTCATTGTATGTATATCCGTTGTTAGAACACATAGTACAAGCTTTTCTTTTAAATAGGGGCTAGATGGAAATGTGTAAAAAAATCTGATATAAAAAAATAAAACTGTAAGTGTAGAAAAAATAATTGGCTTTGAAATTGTTTGATTTCTTTTCAAATGGCAGTAAAAATTTTACACTCGGACTGAGGTAAGCTATACGGTCCAAAGATATGCAAATTATTGACATCGCACTACCGCAACGCCATATTGGTACACGCATCATCGTGGCCGAATAATCAGCCAATTAAAATACATTACAACTATTCAATGACACCGGCCGAATCGATAAGATTATGAATTATGAAATATTCCAATTGTATTTCATTTTCATAACGTTTTTCATTATTATTGAAACAAATGACATTCGAACTTTGAATCTCTGACTCGTTATAATCGATCGAATCGACCTCAATAAACTGTGCACCCAATTCGCATAAAATTTACATAGTCGAAAGCGACTCGCAAAACAAATGAGACTCACATAAAGTCCTCCAAGTCCACGACGTTCGTGTACTGACAGGGTTGCCCTTGGACATCGTAACACATAGAACTGTAGTCCCACTGTTGATTCTGTGCACACGGGAGGCTCGGTATAATTGGTGGTCGGTACACACGCTGCTGATAGTAAGCCGGCACGTTATAGTATTCCCTAGGGCACTGCACTGGTTCACTGTAAACACCGTAACACATGTCCGGTGTTTGTGCGAACTGTCCCGGTCCTGCTACGGGACAGTTGGCCGACCATCCCGTGTCCCGTAGCTGTCCCATAACGGGACACTGCATCAGCGAGGGCTCGCCGTTCACGTACATCGCGGAAACTGGAGTTTCACAGACGTATGGAGAACAACAAAGCAGTCCATCAGGGTGCGTAATCAGCGAGCAACTGATAGCACCAGATGTCCTTATCTCCAGCTATACTACTGGTAGCTATGAAACTTGATATAATAGCGATATATGATAACAAACACTTCTACTAAAATGTAGTAAAATATATTTAAATAAAGTTTCATCTGACTTAATTTTAACAATATAATTAATATATAAATTCACAATATTCATAGCCATGTAATTTTTTCTTAGACTGATACGATGTTCTGTTGATATCTGTGACAATTTGAAATGATTGGGAAATTTTGCGAAATCGACATTTATTCAATCGGTTTTTGTTGGGACACCCAGAAAGGTAATAACGCATTTCCATTGAACTATATAATAATATAATATATATATTATATATTATTAAACGTTTTCAAAGAAATTTATAACAATTAGTCCAGAATTTATAATTGAACTAGGGTTTACCACAAAAAAATTCTCTTTCATTTACTAATATCAAGGATATTTTTGTATCGATTAGATTAATCTCATAATGCTATCAAATTTTCCATGCTAAAAGACATTTTGAATATGATAATCCAACACTTGAATTTTGTAAGTAGAAATAATGATTATGTCACTCAATTATCTGTTACATGATTAACTCGACAATATGAGAATATATATTATTTTATCCGCAGTCATACAACAGCTCCATCAACTCCCATGGAAGTATACATATATCTAATAGATAGCTTTGATAAAGAAAATTATATAAAAGCAATACACGGACCAATTCAAAAAAACACATCCATTTACCATGTACTTAAATAAATAGGTTACGGGATCGGACCGAAACCTTTGGTTTGTAAAAGGCAACTCCTCAACCAATACACCTTAAGCTCAAATGCTTTTTGGCAATTTGGTGTCAATATCAAGTCTGATCTAAGAAGATGTGATTGAAAACTAACCTTCCAATAATCAAAGCATGTTATTATTAACCATAGTAAGCTCAACTGGATTTCATTTATGGGCGAGTGAAGTGTCATGGAAGTTCATCATCAGCTCATTAAGTCCTCTCCGAGAGGCAAGAGCCTACCCATACGGGGTGTATAGGCATAAGTCGTCCAGTCGCGAGTCCAGTGCGAATTGGCCAACTTCACGCACAACCTTTGAATTTCTTCGCAGGCGTGCGCAGGTTTCCTCACGATGTTTTCCTTCACCATAAGAGCATCAGACAAACTTACATCTAATTTAGAAAATACATGAGAACGTGGCGGGATTTGAGCTTACACACACCAAATCGGAAGGTAACAGTCCACACCATTGAGCCACCGACGCTCTCTCGGAAAAAATAAAATAATAATAAATTAAATACCTACATAAGTTATTAATTGAAAACAGTTGGTTATCCTTTTGTTTCTTGAGGCATCTCACCTACCTCTCACCCCGCAATATCTAAGTGTTTAAATCAAAAACATTAGGATTTTCCAGCAAGAGCGATCATGTGAACCAAGCCTTAAAACACTTCATACCTAAGTTAAGCATAATATGGATAATCAAGTGTCACCTCTCAGTGCATTTATTTCTATCGAAACTTCAAAATGTACTCTAGATAATGTTACATTACGTAACATGTCACCTATCAAATTCATTTTTATCAACGATTCAGTAATCGTGATAGTGGATAATTCCAAACCCACCAATTGCAATAGAGGTAAGTACTTTACAACTTTTAAAATTTATTTATTATATATACCTAATAATAATCCAGGACTTGGTCTGAATTCAATAGAATATGTTCAAAAATATTTGCACGTTGGGAGTCAAATGTTATAAAAGAAAACAGCGTTTTTTGGCACAAGGTATTTTTCTGCCAGTTTTAGCCTCATCCGCGACACTGTGACACTTCACTAGGCAAAATGGTATTAATAGCATAGTACTTATGCTATTATTCTTTAGAACCTATGGTACGGAGGAGCCTGTCTCTCATAACACAGGGGAACCTTTTATGGGAGCAGTTCTTAATATTTATTGTGAAATTATTGCTAAAATAAAACTTTTTTTTTCTTTTTTCTTTTTAAACCTGACCCGATCTTTGATACACCTATAGTAATTTATCAAAGATCTCATCAAAAATGATACGGTGTGCATAATCAGTGAACATCTGTTATTTATTTCTCAGACATCCTTTGTACTGTAAGATATTGTGTTTTCAGTATTTTGACCTTTAAAAGAAGATATTGATAGTTTTTATTCCCGTGAATAATATACGTATACTACAAATTTAATAAAAAAATGAATAACAATGAGTTACAAGATATAGAAAAACGAAAGTAACGGAACCGTAGCGGTGTTATTGCTGAGCAATCTTTTTTTGTACAACCTTCGCGTAAAGGACAACTTCTAAAAAGAGTTGTACAGAATGCCTCTTAATTAGGTATTGTAATATATTATAAGTCATTAAAATCAAAACCAATGATCATAGGACGCATATTCGGTGGCAATGAAAATATGAATAGATAATTAATTAATAATGAAATCATTGGAAACATATTCTTACAAATTAATTCTTTTCAAAAATGATAGCATACATCTTTAATAAATTTAAAAAAAAATCAAAATATTCAACGGTACTTAATAATCCAGAAAACTCTTCACAAGGAAAGCTCTATCTTTCAGTATTCCTTGCAAACTATTATAATATATTTAATTGAAAATAGTTTAGATTTTTATTCCATCTGACTAAAATACCTAGGTTATATTCCAAATAACACCCCCCCCCCCTCCCCCCACCTATAAAGAAAGCTCTCATGAAGTTGAATAGATGTAATTTTTAAATCCAGGCTCTGTTAATGCATCATATATGCATATTATATCGCCCAAAACATATTATTTGCTTTACCAAGTGTATACCTACTCACAAGAAGGTTACTTAAGTTTATTAAGCTCACGTTTAAAAATAAAATCCATTGTCCAAATTGTTCTAAAATATAACGAAATTGCAACAACAAATGGCTGATACATAAAGTAGAACCTAGCGAACACATCCCGCCTCGGCTTTATAAACAATAATTATAAGACCCGTCAATAAGTTAAGCAATCATAGCAAATTATGTGAAACTACAATTACCTAGAAAATTGAGCAATAATGCAAAATCAGTAAATAATTAAAACTACGCTTACTATAGCACATATTTAATAGGTACAACTCATCGACTAGCATTTAATGTCATTATTTAATGACGTCATAATTTGGTGAAAAGCATGGTGAAATCGAACGTTACTTATACGGTAACAACAACTCTCTTATCGTCCTAATATATTTTAAACAATGCACGAAAATAATAAGTTTTATAAAATGTAAAAGTTCTATCATGATTTGAATTAACACATGTTTAACGTGTGCTATTAGAGAAACATTATGACGTCAAAATGTCCTACTGAAAGATAAAATGCGTTTAATCAATCTTGATAAACACGTACTGTGTTAGCGTTTCCGCTAAACCATCTCTATGAGTCTCTATCTGTACCTACGAGTTATAACTAGGTACTAAGTATGTATTATTTATAACCTCTTTCCAGATTTCTTGGGGTCAGCGTGGCATGCTTAGGTGTATATGTATAAATTAAAATAATAAATTATTCGTCCTGAACTTATGATCTAAGAAAATCCTAAATAATCGATGAATTTGTCCTTGTTCGACAAATTAGTGTTCTCCTTAAAACTGAACACACCTTTGTTTACAAGCAGGTTATTGTTTTAATCACGATGATCGACAAAAACCTTCAACCTGTTTTACATTTGTACAAAACAAAATCATTTGCATTACAAATAAAAATATACGAGTTGTAACACAAAATTTATTAACAGACACATTTAAAACCGTGTTGTTGCTGTTGGGCTGTTGCATAATAGGAAGGGGTCGTTAAAACTTGTTTACGTTTCGTACCTAATTTTGAGAGATAAATACAAATACTTCTTCAGATATCTATAACTAGTCTTTGTTACGACAATTCATGAAATGGATCTTTAATAAACGGTGCAGGTAAGTAATCAAATCAACTGGCCTATAATCCAGCATTATTTCCTCTAAACAGTCGACTGGATATAATAGTCTACAAAGTGTCTGCAACAATGACGCAGCAAAAGCACGATCTTTTCTTACGCACATTGGTACATCAAGATACACGTTTCGTATTTAACACAACAAGTCAGAATGTGCATATCAATTTGTTGATTGAGTCAATATGGAGTTAATCAACCGGCCTACGAGATAAATGTACAGCAGGAGGCTTTTCCTCACAGCATGGTTTTGGAAGATGAAGCCGTACATACCACGGCGGGATTTGACCTTCGAATATGTGGATATTAACTACTTTAGGGACTGAGCGAACGTCTCAACTTCTTTTAAAACACGGAGGGATTGAGACTTACATTTTTCGGACATGAATCCGAAAAGTAACGGTTGCGATAATTACTTAACTAGCTCGATCATCAAGCACCATGGATCCCTCTATCCTTGTTTCACAAATAAAAATATTCTATTCTATTCTTGACTATTCCATAAAAATTATAGCTGCACAATTGTTACTACGTGACCAGGTAGGAATGGAATTATCTACCGGATCCTTTCGGTAAGTATAAACTGCGCTACTTCAATGAGTAGAAGTTCATTCACTCTCTCCTCGTGGAAGCCAAAGTTGAAACTAACAAGATAATATGGGGATCTGTTCTCGATTTAACTTAGGCTGCTTTGACATTCTAACAATTTTTCAGTAAGCATGATTTAACGTGGACACGTTCACTTACCATCATAAGATAGCAGAGAAATGCTTGTCATTGTTCATTATCTTAAAATTGCCATCTTTTGAATCTGTTTGATGTTTAACGCATGGCCCTTGGAATTCTTTAACTTATCACTTTATAAACATACATACACCTACACAATGTTGCTGTACATTCCAATCTGATTATTTTCCTGGCTTCTTACTTCAATTATTAGATACAACGCATTCGCTTTCTTAGAAAATGTGGGATCTTTAATACAAACAACTTTTCTAGAACACTGCTTCCAAAACAAGTTCAAAGTACACATTATGCAATACAGCACAGTAAGATAAGACATGTAGGAAATAAATATACGTTTTATGAACGAATGCCTCTTAAAATGACCTCTTCACTTGTTTAATTTTAGTGCGCAGTGAAATATCAAATATTTAATAAAAACAAATTGCTATAAGTACTTGTTTAAAAATGTGCCCAGGTTAAAACTGTACAGTTTAGTATTTAGATAAGAATTCAAAGAAGCGGTTTGTTGTCAAATTTTAAACACAGTACAATAATAGATTAAATAAATAAAATCTCAAATGTCTTAAAAAGCCCTTAGGTCAGCAGTAGACTGATACGGGCTGTTAAAGTAAACAATAGTTTATGCTTTAGGTACATTCAAGTTCCAGGTTAGGGATGAGACAAGAAAGTGAAATTACTGGATAGGAACTGTGACATTCCTACCTAGTCAAATATGAGCACTGCAAGAGATTATGAGTAGGGTAAAGCAAGTGGAGACACCTTATCAAAAAACATTAAATATTTCTAATTATAATTTAATGATGTTTCTGACAGCAGATCGCCTATGGTTTCAAATCTGTAGAGGAAATGGGCGACGCGTCTTCGCTAATTTCAGAACATTCCAATTGAAAAAGGTTACAAAGTTGAGTAAACAGATAATAGGAAATCAAACACCATCTACGATATTGGTACCAAATCTATGTTACATTGAACGCTTAAACCAACTTAAATCCCGTCATTAAACATTTTACTGACAAGCTTTAATTTTTCGAAACTACTGCTTTGATCAGCAAATGCTTTACAGCTTTCACGATGCAAGTGGCGAGCGCAGATCGCTATTGCATTACTTCGAGCGTTCAGGTAGATGGGTAAAGAGTATACTATAATATACTATTACTCTATCTACGGCGTGCCGCATATGAACGAGCTTCATTTGTCAGTCAAGATGCTGTATCCAGTACAACCCGTGTAAGACTGGATTGCAACTATAAAATAAGTCTATATATCAAGGACGGTTGAGATAAAGGCACCTTACATAAATATTTATTGCCCATAGCTAGATATAAATTTTTTAAATTTAAATTTGGGGGTATAGGGGTCCGACCAACATCTTGGGCCCAAGCTAACCTTTCCTGACGGGTGCCCTGCTGATCAACAGACAGGCTCTGGCGCCGGTTCCTTGTGGGTTGGGGGTCAGCGGCAGTCGCTCACCGTAAAGGCCAAAACTTGCCAAATCTATGGTTTCGAACTAAAAGGGATTTTTGTCAGGGATAGGGCGCCGCCGCAAAACGGCGCGAGGAGCCTCGCCTGACTCCTGTGACAAGTGGGCTAGGGCTCCGCACCAAGGGCGGGCGCGGTAACGACGCGAGCCCCTAAAAAGATCCGCTTTGCAACACTGAACATTGGCACGCTAACCGACGCGGAAGGGAGTTGGCCGAAGTACTCCGAGACGAAGGGTGGCCGTGGCGTTTCTGCAGGAGATCCGGTGGAAAGGCAGCAGGTCCCGGTTAATTGGAATGGCTACAAGCTGATCTATACAAGGTGCTCCTGGTGGGGAAAACGGAGTGGCCGTGGTGCTGGCCGAGGACTTCCACAACGATATCTTGGAGGTGAAACGCTTTAGCGACCGGCTGATGACCGTCAGTGTGCTTATTGAGGGGCTGTGACCCACTTGATATGTGCCTACGCCACAGGCCGGTTGTAGTGACACTGATAAGTCATCGTTTTGGAATCGCCTCGACGAAGTATTGAGGGGTATCCTTTGTCACAGGGAATCGTTTTGGGTGGTGATCTAAACGGTCATGTGGGGAGGAGTGTGGGGAGTTTGAGCGTGTCCACGGTGGGTTTGCTACGGCAGCCGCAACACGGATGGAGAATACATTCTCCGAACGTGTGCGGCGGCCGACCTTGCCATTGTGAACACATATTTCAAAAAGAAATCCGAGCATCTCATCACCTACAAGAGCGGAAGGCACGCGACCCAAATTGATTTCTTACTTGCTAGGAGACACCACATCAGCCATGTAGCTAACTGCAAGGTCATACCCGGTGAGAGTATCTCTGCCCAACATCGTCTCCTTGTCATGGACCTCTGCGTTAAGCCTAAAGACAAACGGGTGGAGCGCTGTCGGCGTCAAATCCGGTGGTGGCTGCTTGATAAAGACCGGTCGGGCACGTTCGCCTCAGCTGTTGCTGAAAAATCAGTGGCATTGTTGATGGACCTGTTCAAGTCCACTGGGAAAAGATTCAGGAAGCCATCACGAGGGCGGCTAAGGCGGTGCTTGGCGTGTCTAAAGGCGGACGCAAATGTGACAAGGAAACTTGGTGGTGGAACGATTCAGTCCAGAGGCAGATAAAGGAGAAGAAAGCTCTATTCATAAAGTGGCAAGTGTCCAGATCTCCTGAAGACCATGACGCATATAGGGCCCTAAACGTGCCGCAAAGATAGCTGTTGCAGAGCCAGACGTGACCACCTTCAACCACTGTATGATGGTTGGAAACGTCTGAGGGCAAAAGCTTATCTATAAGCTGGCACGTTCCAGAGTCAAAGCAGCAGGACATCACGAATTGCCGCTGTGTTAAAGATCCAGGTGGTAACCTACTGTGTGAGGACCTCGCGGGAAGGAGAGATGGCGCTCGTATTTCCACGAGTTGCTGAATAAGCAGCACAGAGAGGTGCAGCCACCGGTCCTCCTCCGAATCAAGGACTTGTGCCACCGATAACGCCCGATGAGATTGGCCTAGCTCTTCGCCGTATGCAGAATCGGAAGGCTGTCGGTCCGATGGAATCCCTATCGAGGCCTGGAAGGCGTTGGGAGATCATGGTGTGAGCATCTTAACAAACCTCTTTAACCGGATGCTCCTCACTGGTAAAATCCCGAGCCAATGGAGAACGAGTATCATAACTCCAGTCTTCAAAGGTAAGGGATCGGTGCAGGAGTGCGGTAACTACCGCGGTATAAAGGTCATGTCTCACACCATGAAGCTCTTTGAACGGATAGTCGACTCCCGGATCCGGCAGGAGTGTGCTCTCTCGGAGTGTCAATATGGTTTCCGTCCTGGTCACGGGACTATGGACCCTGTTTTTGCCCTAAGGATCGTCATGGAGAGGTATAGGTTGAAGAACACGCCTCTCCATTGTCTGTTTTTAGACATGGAGAAGGCGTTCGACTGTATTCCTCGAGAGATGATTTGGTGGGCACTGAGGTCGAAAGGGTACCTGAAATTTGTTGACATTATCCGAATGTATCACAATTCCGATTCTACTGTTCGGACTGCTGTTGGTGACACTATACCCTTCCCCATAACCGTTGGAGTACACCAGGGTTCCGTACTCAGCCCGTATCTGTTTAGCGTGATACTGGACGTCCTGTCCGAAAGCGTCCAGAATACACATGAGCAACCTCCTTGGCTGTTCATGTACGCGGACGATATCGCGCTGACGGATTCGGATAAGGGACGTTTGACCCAACGAGTGAATGCATGGAAGGGTTCGCTTGAGAACGGCGGTCTGAAACTTAATGTGGCGAAGACAGAGTACCTGGCCTGCAATACTACTGGTCCCTCATCCATCCGTATAGGTGCGGCCGAGGTCGAGCGAACGGACCAGTTTAAATACCTGGGATCGGTACTTCACGCGGCGGGAGACATCGATTGCGACGTCAAGGCACGTATTGCCGCGGCTTGGGCCAAATGGCGTGAGGTGACTGGTGTCATCTGTGACCCCAAACGCCGGTTAAGCTGAAAGGACAGGTCTATAAATCCATCATTAGGCCTGTCCTTTTGTACGGCAGTGAAACGTGGCCGATACTTGAGCGACACAAGCAGGAGCTGCGGGTCACGGAAATGAACATGCTGCGATGGATGTGTGGGATCACGCGGAAAGATCGCGTTAGAAACTCCCGCATCCGGGGTAGCCTTCATGTTCGTGACATTGCAGACAAGCTGCAGGAGTGTCGCTACGCTGGTATGGCCACGTTTTACGGAAGCCAGCAAGCTATGTGGGAAATAAATGTCTGGCCATGCCACCTCCGCCCGTCCCGGTAGAAGGGGCAGGCCTAAGAAGTGTTGGCTTGACGTCGTAAGGGATGACATGCGGGCTAATGGTGTAAACAGTTATGGATGCTAAAGATCGTGCAAAGTGGAAGAGAAAGTGTCGGAAAGCGGACCCTGCCGGACGGGAATATCGCTAAGATGATGATGATGAGCAGATATAAAATCAATCCCCGAAATACAAAATTACATTTTTAAGTAACAAAAAACATATTCGAAAAACATTATAAGTAAACAAAACGTCAATACAATACATGGAATCGTAGATTCACTCAACAGTGAATCCCAAACCCCGGTGCCGGAATGGCATGACTTTGTTCATTTTCCTTAGTAATTAAACCAATAATATGCATTGAATTCAATATGATAATAAAATGACTATAAATATAGAATAAGAAATAAGTCAGTCCATCATTTAATTTCAAGTTTATAACTGTTTCACACATTTCCTTTAAAGGCATTTAAACCCAATTTCTTAAATAAATGTGAGATTAAAGCTGCTACTTTTTGGCTGATTTGATCGACGACCTTACAAGTTAAGCAGCTTCTTTTAGTTGATATTTACTTGATCGTTAGTGTTATCGCCACCCTTGGACACTTGTTATACTGGGGCCATGCTAACGGGTTATGCCATTAATTATCGCGACAATGGGTGCTAATTTCAGATGTAGCCACCACTGAACGCGATAATTTGGAAGTTTAACGTATTAAAAATTAAAAACGTATTGCAATAATTATCGCATTAATGGGCGATACACGTTAGCCGTTAGTGTGGCCCTGGCATTACTGCGAAGAAACAACGAATTGCCAACCTTAAAAATGAAAGACCTAAAGTAATTATGGTAGGGGGAAGGTAGAGAAGCCGGTAATCTCACTCAATCGACAACGCAAAACGTTGTTTCGCATGTTTTAAGGCTCAACCACACTTAAAAGCTATCCTTATGGCCGATCATTGGATGGGTAACCGAAAATATTGTCTTGAGTCTCGAGACTCAGGAAACCCGTAGGTCCCGGCAAAATCAGGTACATTCAAAAACCTAAGTACAGTAACTATGATAATTTATTAACTGAGATGCCTTCAAGCCAAAGGCAATAAGTGTTAATCAATTAGTAATCCCAATCGCACAAAATGTAAATACAATGTACAATACTTATATCCCATACATAATTAAGTGCCGTTTGAGTAATATTACTGAAGACCAGGAGCTCCCTAAGGAATTGAAATAGGCTTGTGTTACCCCATTGCCTAGAGTCGATCTTGGGGATTAGAATGTAACTCATTTTATGCTGGTCTAGGACCACCTTTGATCGCGTAATTGATTCGGACTTGGCCATAATGAATTCTGACTCCCAAGACAGTACACAACGCTGATGGTGTATGTATAACGTGATGAGTTTACCAGATAAACTAGTAACAGTACAAACGAGAAAACACGCGTTTTTTGACCTCTTTGAACCATGAGGCTGAAACTAAAAGAAAAATTCTGGCAGAAAAAACACGATGGACAGAGACGAGAAAAGACTTAGACCATCATGACGTGATGTAAAGGTTGAGATGTCGTTACACTAAGGTTTCTGGGTTCAATTGCCAGGTAAAATAATATTTTGTGTTGTTTAGTTTTCATACAGAGTAAATGCTTAATTTAGGGAAGATGAAATAAGTCCATGATAAATAAATATTAAATTATTTATCATGGACTTATTTCATGGGCTAACAAAATTAGTTATGCTAGAAATGTTACATACCATGTTTGGCAATTGTTAAAAGCATAGAACCAATAGTAAATTCATAAGTTTAAAAGCAGCTCAGTTAGACGGAGAGATATGTTCTACAAAACATTTATGAACTGAACCGCCCAGACAGAGCCATAGTATAATGACTGTTTGGCGAAGTGCCTACTTGATACTTTGGCATGATACAACGTAAATGAGGATTAAGGTTAAAAGTCTAATACATATAATATAGGTACAACAACACTAATTTTGGAACAAGACTCAAGTGTTGATCTTCACTTAAGTAGCGTCAGAAAGTAATATGCTCTATATGATAAATAACACCATCCCTTTCTAACTCAGTTGTGTTAAACTTAAAAACACAGGAGATGACTATTTTGCTTCAAGCAAATTCAACTACTATAATCAAAAACCACTGCAATACAACACTTATAGTGTTGTATTTAAAGTACAAATTTATTTTAATATAGTCTACGGCAAACTGGTTCCTTGAATTAGAATTAACTTTGCCTTAAACTAGGATTATAAATTAAAAGAACCAGTTTTACGACCTAAAGGTTTGCGTTTGCAGGAAATAATGCTGGTCATAAGAATCCAATAATAAGAACCAAAAATCTATTTGCTAGTCAAATAGACCTTCAGTAACTTAACTGTAAGGTAAATTTTTCTGATTGCTGCAAAGTAATGAACTTTATAGCTTCATTAGTTTGATGACCCTTTTAGTGTAATGGTTGAGATGTTGGCTACTACACCAAGAGTTAGGGTTCGAAACCCGGTCATTTATTTATTTATATATATGAAAAAACATTTATATAAGTATGTTTATCAGTTGTTTAGTACCCCTAACACAAGCTTCACACTTAACTTGGGCTAGATGGCGCCATGTGAAGGTCAGTGGATTTAGTAATTATTTATTAGTGATGAATCCTCACTCTCAGCTTAATATAATAATCCAATAAGCCTGAGGGTACCCTGGAATGGGCCTTTGAATGCCAATGCCACCTAAAGGTATAAGAAACACAAGAATTTCTATTGTGTCTGGATTCCTGGCATTTAAAGGGTTAAAGGGAGTGGAATAATTACTCCCTGAACATGTATTGAAGAAATAATGAAATTGTATGTAAGCATCTTACTGTATATCTAGACTTCCTTAATAATTATCTATTTTCTTATTATTTAGGATTCCTGAATTTATTGCATGTCTGTTTGATTGTCTGATAAGAGCACTACATTTTGTTATTGGAATAGCTCATTTAAATAATTAATTCCATGTTGATACAGTAATTTAACAGTCTGTCCAGTCCAAATCAGTACAGTTTGGGCTGAGAGCCATCTGCGCTCGCCAATTATCCGATGAAGCTGGGAAAGCCACTTGCAGCCAACAGCGATAAGTCATTTAAAATACAGTATATGAAAGTAGAATATGTGAGACTAAGTACAATAAGTAAATGGATTTGACTTTTGAAGTTAGTTTGATAAGTAGCCTGTTTTATTAAACTTTACTATTGTTATTTATGAAATACATTAAATGCCATAGCATTGTTGTGTGTTCATCAAAAATAGAATTTGTTGTCTGGTTTCCCAGCAGTCCAAAGTGTTGATGAGTTGGGTTAAGCCATATTCAATTGCTAACAAATTTAGAATGCTACTTCATCTGGAGACTGCAGGGAAACATTCACAATTTCTGCTATTTTGCCATATATGATAAAGACATTGTAAGATAATACCACAAATGAAAAATTATAAAAATCTTCAAAGAGCACTTTAAGGTATCCAGTCCTTGTAGCATGCCCTCCGAAGCACTTTTTTATCTTCCTTTTAACAATCAGGTGATTTAGCCTGCAATGTCTAAACCAAATTCGGAAATATCACACAAAGTAACTGCCACTATGTGGTTTTCCACTCAGGATTGAAACCCACAACCACAGGGTCATGCAGCAATCTAAACTGAATGCTGTGACAACTAGACTATAAACCAGCTAATGTTAAACTGTCAGCATCAAAAATTTATGTATGTGGATCCCACTTGTATGAGGAGTTTTACTTGTTAATTATGGATCCAAAAATTGTTGTCTGCATTGGTAAGACACCGGTTACTCACCTTTGCCCCTTTCATAGCTGCTACAGAATTGTTTGAGGTTAAAAGATGATACAAGTAAATGTAAAATTACTATATCATGTCATCAAACAAATGCACTGCGGTTCTATCTTTATTAGCACTAGTGTAATAGAACCACATCTGCCATTTATTATCTGATGAAAATAAATCAAATTCAAAGACCTGTCACAAATGTCTTGATGAAAAGTACATTTTAACTTGATGTGATTCTTGAATGACTTGATTATTGATGATAAATGCAAGTGAGTAGCCTGCCATTTCCAGATTCATCAGTTTAGAGTTATACAGCACAACAAATTTGGAAACCATCACAAATAACCAAAATAACCAATTGTAGTTAACTAACAGGAATATGTATCAAGAATAAGTGTGATATGAAGGTAAATTTGTTTGTCACTCATTGTTGAAGACTATTTGTTAGCTAAAGTATTATAACTAATAATAACTTATCAAAATATCAAAGAGAAAGTTACATTTTGGGTCCATGGTCCATGATGATTTAACACACATACAGGAAAATAAAAAAAACGTTGTTGAGACCTAATTATACGATTTCGTTGCGAGTATATGAAGAAGAGAGGTGTAATATCACCGAAAAAAATTGCCACAACTTACCTTCTTTTCTGATTTACTTGTTTCGAAGCCATCACACTTTTATCAAAACGACACTATTTATGAAACTTGACGATATGACCACAATCTTAGAACACTGCTAAGGAGAGTATCATATCGCTTTCCACGATGTTATATTTGAATCTGTTTTAGTATGCACCACAAATTTTCTCACTTATCACAATAATTCATGACATTTTACAATACACTACACATAAAATAACAATTTGTTATCGTGAAGTTGCACAGTAGAAAGAAAGACGATATGAGAAGTTATTTTCATAAACTGTTTTCTTTGTTCAATAAACAGACCTTGTGTCGAAGTCACAAAAGAACATTTTGGATTGGTCGGTCGAGTTTAGTAAATCATTAACCACCAATCATATGGAACTTTAATGAATGTTGTTCTATATAACTCATTGCTTCTTTGTGTTGCCATAAGGTGGACGGTAGATTTGATGGATTTTACATTAATAATTTCCAGTAAAAACAAGTCAGAGTGTTTCAATAGCAAAGTCTATTAATGAGATTATTTTTTATTATTATATCCAAAGATATGTAATCCTTAGAATAAGAAATAAAATTGTATGATTTAAGCGACATCTACTTTGTCTATACTACATAATGTGTTCGTTTTCGCCCGGCCCTATTTCGTCACATGATATCAATAGGTGGCGCTTAACACGCAAACAATCAGTTATTTTTATATTTTTAAGATCTAGAATTCGCAACGTTTCGCATCGACAACATTCGTAATACAAATGTAGATCAGTCGTGGGATTTACCCATGACTAAATCTCGCGTTCCGATGCCCACACCTTAATCCTTAAACAACACTCTGATGAGAAAACTGCCAAACACCGAACTGACTCCTCTGACTTGAAGACGGTTCCTCTGTGCCTGATTACGACGCCTTCCGCTCGCTGGTCGCTCACAGGGCGTCCTCTAGGGGTCACAGGCTTTGGCTTAGTACCTCTTGGATTAGTTTAGAATGGAAACGAATACTTAATACACTTTAAAAAAACAAATATTGACTTACATGATACGGCATCTAGTCTCTATTAAAGTATTAAATCAATGAGCTTGCTTTAACTATGGGTAGGTTAGTACCGAATATACAATTAGACTGACAAGCCGCCAAGTTTATAGGCAGTCCAGTGTCGCAATTTCTTTTCGGTTCTTACCTGTGAAAGTTATTATATTTCTTGGTAAATTTACTGATTCATTGCGATGATGGCATGTTACAATTGCAGGATGGCATTTTGGGAAAAACGGTAATTTCTTCTAATATTCGTGCGTCTTGACTCGTCTCACAGAGCGTAAACTGGCAGCCAGTGTATGCTCGTTGAGCTTACATTTGTCGCACTTAAAAACGCGGCTTGCCCCATCTCCAGTATTGGGAAATCTGTGGTTAGTACCAATAAAGTTGAGTAGTCTCAATAAAAAAAAAACATTCTCATATACGTTAAAAATACTTACAAATTATAATTAGATATACCCAACCAATCCAAAAATGTTCACGCTCACAAATGATCGTAATGCCGGGGTGTGAACCCGAAACCATGTTATACTGCCGTCCATTAACTAAAATGCTAGTAATGTTTTACATGCAAATCTTATGATATCTTTATGGTGATAATTTCAATATAATAGATTCCTATCGGAAGTTGTATTTTATTTCAGGGTTTTTGAGTTCTATATCGAAAATTGTGCTCGTCAGTTAACGTGTTTTTTTTATTATCTATAGGCAGACATTTGACCGCCATCTCACCTGATGGTAAGTGATGATGCGGTCTAGGATGGATCATACCTGCCTAGAAACAGCCTATTCACTCTTGCCTTGAAGACGGCCAGATTGTAATGATCGGGGACACATAAGGAGGCAAAGAGTTCCATTCCTTTGCGGTGCGCATTAGGAGAGGCACTATACTAATATACTATTAGCGCGCTGTGCGGATAAATAGAATGTTTAGAATGTTAACTTGTAAGGATGGAACACCCGCCTGCGTCTTGTAGCTATTAGCTAGTGGACGGCAGAATATCTGAATTTTATAAACAACATAGTTCGTCATTACATTCACTAAAGAGACTAGAGACTTATGATCCAGGGGAGGATCCTTAAGTGAATAATGGCCGATCGGGCGTATGGTAGCCCAGAGTGGTGGTCGCACGAATTGGATCGGTAAAATAAACATTAGTTGTTCCTAGTTTATACTTCATTTTGTAATTTATACATACTTAACAAGTATACATCTAACAGGTCGTTGACCTGTCTGTTCTTTGTGCCCCGTTCTGAGTTAAGCCGCATGTTTTGCTGTTCAGTCAATTTGCTCAATCAATCTAACCTGACTCAGATATCTCTAATAGCTGCCTCCAGCGTGCGAGTCTGGGGGTCAGTGTTAGGAGGGTCGGCTTTTACCGTTTGTCAGTTTTCATTTGGTACATATAAATATCATGTGTTTTATCATATTGGAAACGAAGACGTGCTTAAACGTAAATGAAAACGGCTCATACCTTCTACCTTTTAAGATTCCAGTTAATATCTTAATCCATTGAAAGCCGGGAATCCAGAACAATAGAAATCTAATGTCTGGCACCTTAAGGCATCATCCTGAGGTATAAGAAATAAGAATCAGCATGCAATGGACCAGCGGAACATTTAGTAATTTTTGTAGGACAAATCAGTCGAGGGATGTATGCATATCATTATATTATTAAGCGTAGTGCTTTAAATACATGTTAATCAATTGAATAATATCTAATAATAACATAGTGTGTTGAAAGGGCGAGCCTTCTTAGACTTTTTTTATCAATCTATTAATATCAATAAAAGTAAAGTAATATACCAGCTTTATTTTATTTTAAATTAATTCCTATTTTACATAACAAAGTCTAACAAGCTGAAAGTGTTTATCTCAAACCCATTTAATTAAGTTGCTTGTAAAGCTGTAGGTACTTTTGTGTTGCAATGCAGTTATTTCAAGGCATGCAGCACGTGTAAGGTTTCCTAACAAAAGCGTCGGAAGCTTTGTTTCACGATATATCATAAATGTTTTTTAATTTTGTAGTTACAATGCTGTGTTTTAACGTAACATTTAAAATGTATATATTTTTTTACTAATTAACAAATCATTAGGGCTAAATAAATATAACAACAAATACATGAAATGATTGGTAATCATTCCGTGTGTTTATTATCTACTGTAATATTACATATAGGTATCAATAAGTTTCCACATGCATATACTTTTTATGCTATTGATACGACTATGTTTTAGGCTGATAGGCGAGACAGGCAGTGATATTACGGGATACTTGTTTCAAAAACCTAAGTCACAAGTAACTAACTACTTTAGTGCATTTTGATCGGTAGCTGCTACCATCAGTTAGGCTTGCTTAGGTACGTCTGTACGTGCTAAGTTCATAGTTGACACAGTTTAAGTTCCTTTGAAATCTTAGTATCATTGATCTGCTGGATTTAATAGGATACTGGATAGGGTTCGGAATAATTAGTTTGATTTCAATTCAGAGTCGAAAGTTTTAAACTAGGACTCAGTTTCAGGTACATATCAGATAACCATTAATTGAAAAAACTATCGTTTGATGCACGAATGGGAGCGTACCGGCGGCCAACTCTCGAGATTAGCAAAGCTTCGTCGATAGCTTTTTGCGAGTTCGTGCGGAATGTTTTAGGTAATATACATTTATTGAGATCTCTGCGCCTTAGATAGGTACTTTAACCAATTCAGTTTCTTAATAAAATCTTTTTATTACTGTTGTTTTTATTGCAGCCATATCGTCCACTGCTGGGCCTTCATTAATTCCTGGATGATTAGGTCTTTATAATGCTGCGCTAGTTCAGTGCATCTCGGGTCGTAGAGCTTCGTTTGCTAGGCGAGGTTCTCTTCAAGCAAGTTTAAGAAGTGGCAATGGCTGGACGTAGTTCTTCCCCACTTTGTGCCTGGTATTCCATATCCAAATTTTGTAATTATCAACAAAATATATTGTTCATAAATCAGCACCTGAATGTTGGTCTACATTCATGTGAATATAGCGGTATTGATCGCAAGCATAATGCACATTTTACAATACAATCTAAAAATATTCGTTCTGGAGTCCGACTCGAAAGATGCCTCTGTTATCAAAGATCGACTTTCTGAAACAATGGACGGTGAACAATTATCATAACGCCATCAATCTCTCGGTGAATTATGGTATGTGAAGTGATGGAGTACCTTATTAGATCATATCTTTACAGACTTGCTGATATTGGACGACCATTTTTTGATGATCCTACTTTTGATTGGGCTTAAAATTCATAAACAATAAAATGGTAATGGTAAGTATAATATACTATGTGTAAAAATAAAGACAAGAGCATATTTAAAAAGTATTTTAACATTAGACTTCAGTAAAGTTACACTTAAGTACTCTTCCGTGAATTTGGTCTGAGCGTTGTGTTGAAATCTCGGCATGATCCAGTCGTGGGTTCAAATCCCATGTGAAGACTGCATAGTGAAAGTACGGTAATTTGTGTATTTTAACCTATTTTTGTTATGTTCTTGCAAGCTGATTCACCTGGTTGTATGAAAATGAATCATCTTGATTCCATGCTTCGGAGGGTAAATTAAGCTTGCGGAAGTACGAAAGCGGAATCAGCCGCAGGAAGAAGTTGATATAAGTTGACTGATGATTATTAGTAAATCTAAGTTACTGCATCTTAACACCAGATTCTAGGAAAATAACTGAGGTCCATACTTAACTACAACGATTCATCTGGTTATAGGTCAGCTTATGCTCTCTTTCCGGTTCGCATTCGTAAAAAAGGACATGAGGTTGTTCTTGGATCTACTCAAGTTTTATGCATCTTTAAAAACATTGAGTACAGTAAAAACGATTAAGTTGACGATTAACTAAAAAAATAATACTACAGCCATAACGTACATGGCTGGACAAAAATAACACTATTTTAAACAAAAACACTATCTGTGATCGGCAGGGTGAAAACCGGTAGCGATCACCGTATGGTAAGAGGCACGTTAAATATTAATGTTCAACTGGAGAGGTCTCGCCTGATGAAGTCTACGCTCCGACCTAACGTGCTTCAAATCAATAACCCCGAGAGCTTTCAACTCGAACTGCAGAATCGCTTTGAATGCCTAGAGAGCTGCGTAACAGTGGACGATATAAATAGCGGGCTAGTGGAAACTCTGCAAACAGTTGGGTCTAAGTTTTGCAAGGGACAACGCAAATTAAGACCCAATAAACTATCTCAACAGACTCTCGATCTCATGGCGACAAGACGACAGATGAAACTGCAGTCTTCAGACGACGCGTCACAATACCGGCAGCTTAATAGACGTATATCCAGCTCCTTGCGACGCGATATTCGTCGCTTTAATACAAAGTGTATTAAAGAGGCGATCGAACGGAACAGGGGTTCCAAGGTGTTTGCAAGGAACATGTCTGTTGGGCAAAGCCAGCTGACTAGTCTGAAGACCAACAGTGGAAATGTAGTCTCATCTAAACCAGAGATTTTGAGGGAGATTGAGAAGTTTTACAGCGAGTTATATACCGCTACACAGATTCCCGCTTCAAGCTTAGCCGAAGACCCGAGAGCTAAGTTAACCCGACATTTATCTGAGGATATCCCGGAAGTCACCTTGAGCGAGATTAGGATGGCTCTGAAACAACTTAAGCGAAATAAGGCCCCCGGAGAAGACGGAATTACCGCAGAACTTTTGAAAGCAGGTGGCACGCCAGTGCTTAAGACCCTTCAGAAGCTCTTTAATTCCGTGATCCGTGAGGGTGCGACGCCAGAGGCGTGGAGCAATGGCGTGGTGGTGCTTTTCTTCAAAAAAGGCGACAAAACCTTGCTGAAGAATTATAGACCCATCACGCTATTGAGCCACATTTACAAGTTGTTCTCCAGAGTCATCACGAACCGTCTCGCGCGTAGGTTTGATGATTTCCAGCCCCCCGAACAAGCCGGGTTCCGCAAAGGCTTCAGCACCATAGACCACATACATACGCTGCGGCAGGTTATACAGAAGACTAGAGAGTATAACCGGCCATTATGCTTGGCGTTTGTGGACTATGAGAAAGCCTTTGATTCGATCGAGACTTGGGCTGTGCTTCAGGCCCTCCAACGGTGCCATATTGACTTTCGCTATATCGAAGTATTGAGATGTCTGTACGAGAGCGCTACTATGTCAGTCCGTGTACATGAAGAGCTTACACAACCTATCCAATTGCACCGAGGAGTGAGACAGGGAGACGTTATATCTCCGAAACTGTTCACAGTTGCGTTGGAAGATATGTTTAAGCTGCTCGATTGGAAAGGACTTGGCATCAACGTGAATGGCGAGTACATCACTCATCTTCGATTTGCCGATGATATAGTAGTCATGGCAGAATCCATGGAGGATTTAAGCACTATGCTCGAAACCCTAGACGGAGCTTCTCAACAGGTGGGTCTTAAAATGAACATGGACAAGACGAAAGTCATGTCTAATGCCCATGTCGTACCTATACCGATATCAGTTGGAAGTTCTGTCCTCGAAGTTGTTGACGAATATGTGTACCTGGGACAGGTAGTCCAAATGGGTAGGTCCAACTTCGAGAAGGAGGTTTCTCGTCGAATCCAATTAGGATGGGCAGCGTTCGGGAAGTTAAGGCAGATCTTTTCGTCCAAAATACCTCAGTGTCTCAAGACGAAGGTCTTTGACCAGTGTGTGTTGCCAGTTATGACATACGGAAGCGAAACGTGGTCGCTCACTAAGGGCCTCTTGAATAGACTCAAGGTTGCTCAGCGTGCTATGGAGAGGGCTATGTTAGGTGTCTCCCTACGCGATAAAATCCGAAACGATGATATCCGTAGGAGAACTAGGGTGACCGACATAGCCCAGAGGATTAGCAAGTTGAAGTGGCAGTGGGCAGGGCACATAGTGCGTAGAACCGATGGCCGATGGGGCGGAAAGGTTCTCGAGTGGCGTCCACGTAACGGAAAGCGAAGCGTAGGCCGACCCCAACCAGATGGACGGATGATCTGGTTAAGGTGGCGGGTAGCAGATGGATGTCAACTGCAAGGGATCGGTCCGCGTGGAAATCATTAGGGGAGGCCTTCGTTCAGCAGTGGACATAATTGGGCTGTAATGATGATGATGATGATGAAACAAAACACCGAATAATGGTAGTTCACACTCATACTTTACCGTATCGCAATTTAAAAATGAACAACACAATGTTTAGTATTTTTATGTATGAATGATTTTCAAACTGTACTTGAGAGCTTAATGAGCTGTACTATTTTATGAACTATTTATGGTTTTTGTCGTTCTATACTGTATTATTTACTACCTAATCTAAGAAAATCATATTTTAAAATACCATTTCAAAAGCGGCATCAGAAAACCTTATAATTTTTACTTATTGCAATTTGAGCTTCTCGAAAATTCGTTAAAATGTGATGGCATTGTAATCTTACCTCTTCTATCTCCTGGGAGGTTACTTCACGGCCGAATTTAAAAAAGCTAATGATCAGTATAAATTACAATACTGCGTTATCGCAAGATCTGAACTCGAAGGGAATCCATCAGGGAGGGCCTACGTTTTCGTTCTCAAACTTTGGGCGATACCATGGACGTATAAAATAATACGTATTTTTTATAGGTCTATGGGCGATACATAAAAATTAAATATTCTATTATTTGACAGGTTAAGGTTAGGTTAGGTTAATTTTTTTTTGGAGGCTTTTCGACTAGCCTATTTGAAGAAGATCGATCTTTCACAATATTTATTATAAAGATTCAATGCATCATAGCATTTTATTTGTAAAAAATACAGAAAATTTTGTTTCGCATTTTTTTTTCAACCCATATCTTAGATTTTTCCCAGATCAGCTCTTACAGAAAACGGGAAAAGAGGGGTGGTTTCTGTTGTGATCTACTGTTCCGTGAGCACATGGCATGGTTATTTAATAGGTACAAATGGAAATTAAAAAGGAATAATTAGTTTTTTGTCATTAGCTCATATTTTTGCAAATGTATGTGAAAATACAAAAGAACTGAGCTGGTTCTAATATTTAAAGTAAACAATCGTTTTTCAATAACCTTATGATGCAGGAGTAGAAAATCCATTTAACGTCATCCACAAGATGACGCTTAACATAGTAAGTTTTAAATTGTTAGACAGAAAGTAAAAAAAAAAAAGATTTTTGCTTACTTCATTCAACAGTCCATCCTCTCTTTGGACTGTTGAATGTGTTCAAAAACTTCAAAATACTCAGACTCAAAGTTCATTTAGAGAGATAGAAAATTGAAACTTTCTTTCACTTAAATACAAAATGTTCTGCTACTGCTGAGCAAGGAATACGCTTTGGCAACAAAGCCAACTCGAAAATGTTACCTACACGTCTGAGGCAGCTAACGTATAAAATACCGACTCCGTAAAACTTGGTGAAACTGTCTACGTCCGTTGCTTCAAAGCCAATTTGTTAGAGACAAATTATGCCTTAAAGAACCGTATTAACTCACACAGTGTGAGTCATCATCATTACAGCCTAATATGTCCTGAACGAAAGCCCCTAATGATTACCACGCGGGCCGGTACCCAACTGCCACTGCAACTTTCAGCCATCGGTACTACGCACTATGTGCCCTGCCCACTGCCACGTCAAGTAAGTAAGTTAAAGTTGTTTAAATCACACTGGGTAATACAAGAAATATAATCATCTGCCTATAAAGTTGTATAGGCCTTACCTTTTAGCGTGGCAATGGGGAAATTGGCCCGAAAAACAATATGGGGCGGGAGCGTTGGTGGCTCAATTGTGTGGACTGGTGCCTTCCTACCGGTAGGGCTGAGGTTCAAAATCCCGCCACGTAACAATGTGTTTTCGATTTTTCGAAAATATATGTACGTTATCCGACGCTCTTACGGTGAAGGAAAACATCGTGAGGAAACCGGCGCACGCCTGCGAAGAGATTCAAAGGTTATGAGTGAAGTCGTCCAAGCCGCACTGGGCCCGCGTGAACGACCAAGGCCTATACACCCTATACGGGTAGGCTCGTGCCCCTCGGTGGGGAAGTTTAATGAGTTGATGATGATGACAACACGGCAGCCCAATGCAAATTGGTAGGCCTTAATAAATCCTATGATAGTTGTAAGTGCTATTACTTAAGGCTAAACGTGCCCTTCAAAGCACGAAATGATATCGTAATAGTATTCCGAAATAGTGAAATAATAACTCGCAAATGGGTCCATGACTTGTTACCTCATCGCTTATAGTTACAATTTTTTTACATAACAAATTGTGATAGAGCGGAGTTGTTCAGTTGGTTGGAAACTTCAGTTGCCTCGTAAATAATAGATTTGCTATTGTTTATCACGTTGATATTCGAGCGGTTGTTGTCCTCATTAAGTTCACGAAATACATTCAGAATCAGATTTCACAGTATTTTAATTATAGAAAAGGAGACAGCGTAGGTGACTTATTGGTGTGGACTGTTGCCTTCCGATCTGAAGGGCTCAGGTTCAAATCCCGCCACGTACCAATGTATTTCGAATTTTCGAAATTATATGTACGTTTATCCGACACTCGAACGGCGAAGGAAAACGTCGTGAGGAAAAATGCGCACGCCTACGAAGAAATTCAAACGTTTGCGTGTAATCGGTCGCACACTTTATACATACGGGTAGGCTCGTGGCCCTTGGTAGGGACGTATAATTAACTGACGTGATGAAGAAGAGAATTCGGTCTGGACTCGGAAGTCAATGTAGGGTCACGATTATGGAGGACTAGGATATGCAGTTATCCTAGTCTCTCAGACTTCTAGAATTGTGATGAAATGCCATAACATGTGACCCGAAGATGTTATTGATTTTGTGGCGACTAATTTGGTGTTTAATCGAGAAAGGTTCTTGGTTCGATCTTCGTGCAGTGCAAACAGTCGAATCTAAAGTTCTTAGAAGAAGAAAAAACTGTAGAAGTCAGTAAGTTATTAGATCTGCCATATATTTTTGGAAGAACATCCATCTTTCCTTTATTCTGAAGTCCACTGATGGACATAGGTCTCCCCAATTTTGCGCCAGATATTCTGGTCCTCCGTTTTCCTTATGCAATCTCGACTAGGCACATCCATGCACAAACAATAGATCGCTGCATTTTGAGAACATAATTTTTGGCGTGGGTGCTTACTGAGAAAACTCCAAAACTATTTATAAGTACTAAATCATATCACTAAACTAAAAGGATTAATATTTTACCACTTAAGCTCGTCAGGTAAAACCATTACAAGTTTGTAAGTAGTTTGAGAAGCGGTGTCCCATAGAAATATCGGGGCCATTCAAAGAATTAATGCCTCAACAGGAGGAATGTTAATTCGGACCATTACATCTCTTTTGATCACCCTTTGATTGCGCTTGTGATGTTTTGATTCCCTAATCCCTGTTTAAACTCCACTTTTGTAAGCATTGTTTAATTGGTATACGTACCTTTGTTCATTACCATTTGATGTCAGGATTAGAGCGTTAGTATGCTGAAGAGAGTAAAAGTTGATAACTTTTTGGTATTCATTTTTTTCATTACATAAGTTACTAGCGGTTAGTTGTAATACTCGGACAAGTTATTAATAATACTCGTATAAGTTATTAAAGAAGGCAAAACATACCCCAAAAACTAGATAACCAAAGTCCTACATCACCGTCCACGGTCCAAGCAACGAGGTAACGTGTCATAAATGCGCTATCTTTCGTAACCTGTACAGTCATTTAGTTTAAATTACTAAATCACACAACAAGCGGTTAGGGCTTTTAGCATTGAAGTTACTAGTAGCTTTTAACTGGAAATTAACGCCTATAACACAGCAGCTATCCCTAATAAGGGGGCATAGTACATTAAATGTAAATTTTGCTAACTTGTGACGTACGATCACGGTATTCATGTTACTGGTTGTCTCGCCGTTCATAGTACTATACCAACATCACAGCTGCCAAAAGAAATAGTCATATTGAATATTCACGCATATCGCCTTTCTTCATAAAACTGATGGCAATGATATATACTTGAAGTAATAAAAGATGTAGAAAGATTTAACTATATGTGGTGTCGCGAACTTATTTTAGAACTTGCAAAGAGGAACAATATTGTCACACATGGCTTTTGCGAAGCTCGAACTCAGCGCACGCAGCGGCAGCTCTCAGTAGGAAAAGAACCTCCGATTTTGATACATTCTTCCTTGTTTCTCCGCTCTTATTTTACTTAGCGAGATGATAATATGTTCTATTCCTTTCCGGTACTAATACCACTAGCATGTATTTATTACGTAATGAATATTCTATTCCTAATGAATACTCGTTAACAAATACCAATAAATGATAAATAGATAGTGGAATCTCTTGATTATGTTTGAAGTCCTAGTTCTTCCTAGTTCTATTTGTTTTTCATTTATTTGCCCGAATATAATTTAGCACATCAGGAACAAAGTCAACCTATTTCTAGGAGGGGCATGTGTTTTGTTTGTAAATAAAACACTGGAATGAAATGAATTTGTAAAGATTTGGAATTTTAATGCGATCATAATATGAAATTATTTGAAAGCATAATAAATTATTTGTGTGACTGTACCAATAGTAATATTTTGGTAACCGTTGAGAATAGAGAGAATAGATTATGTACTTTATTTTAATATTTAACGACCCATTTGGTGTAGCGGTTGAGACGTCGGCTGCAACACCAAGGGTTCCGGGTTCGATCCCCGGGCAGTACAAACATTTGTGTGCATGAACATGTCTGTTTGTAATGGTCTGGGTGTTTTCTATGTATAACATGTATGTATTTACAAAAAGAAAATGTATATAAGTATATTTATCCGTTGTTTAGTACCCATAATACAGGCTTTACGCTTAACTTGGGGCTAGATGGCGCTGTGTGAATGTCAGTGGATATTTATTTATTATTATTTATTTAATATTTATTATTTAATATTTGGTATTCGTTGGGAATAGTATATTGATAACGGCAATAAACAAATACCAGTGGTATTAGTTTTAGTAACGGAAAGAAATATATCGATGATAATATAGCAATAGCCTTCCTCGATAAATAAGCTATCTAACCTTCGATGATAGTTTCTATGATCGAAGTATCAAGCACTGAAAGATAATTTCAAATCGGACCAGTAGTTTCTGAACGCGCTAGCGTTCAAACAAATGAACTCTTCAACTTAATAATTTTAGTTTAAATAATTTTAAATTATTTAAACTAAAATTTAAATAAAATAAAATTTAATTTAAATTTTAATATCTACTTACAGAGCGCCCCATATTAAGCGAGGAGCTTGTAGTTAAGATAATAAACAACTTGTTCAGAAGCCTAACTACTTAGTATCCTAGCTCCTTGTTTAATATGGGGCTGGATGGCGCTGTGTAAGTAAATGTCAGTGGATAGTGGTTTAACTTTTGCTTATACTATATTGCCAAGTTATATTATGATTGCCATACACGTGCCGTAAATCGTATAGCATCATTTGCTGTATTCCTACACAAAATATAATATAATAATAATGTGCTCGATTTGTTATATATATTTTATTTTGATAGCTAACTAAATACATCGAAGAAAATTAAATACCACCGAAATGAGTTTTCGACCTGTTATGATTATTGCGTATTTTATCGATAGAAACCAAAATAGCTTACTGAATATAATTGGGTGATTTGTGTTTAAAATACTCGTTAGTAATGTAAATTGTAATTGAGGTACTTTTATTTCTTTTACTTTAACTCCAATCTTACTCGTATAATTGTTAATTAAAAAGATTAGAAAACAAAGACAAAAATTGTTGGTAAGTATCTAAAAAGCTTTAAAAAATAATCAAATATATTTTTTTATGTCACGAAGTGAACGGGACGATCAGCACACTCACCTGATGGGTAGTGATACGCTTGACCATGACAGGGCGGCATTATTACTACAACCGATAGATAGTTATAATTATTCATCAATGCCGCACTCCCCCTGTGACCCGAGACAACATATGGACTCTTATACCCGGTAATTTCACTAGCTACAGTGCCCTCATCCCGAAGCACAAAGGTGCGTAGTACTCTTATTTCACGGGACGATATCTGGCACTGCGGTGGTACCTACCTAGACTACCCATTATCGAGTCTTCCACCTAGTAATATATACCCATACCTAGTAATATAAGTAAATAATGAATATTTAATGGGAAAACTCATTACAAAATTTAACTTTGTATGCGTTGTTTAGATTTGTGTATATTAGGACTTTTACGGAATTTATTAGTTAAAATGTAAATAAGCAATTCAAAAGGAGGAATGAGGAAGATAGCTTTGATATTTAATATTGGAGGACGAATTGAATACCAGGCTTTCTTTAGTGATAGCATTGATTCTATACGTTCGCAAAGCAAAGCACCCCGAAAGGCATTTCTGAACGAAAAATGAACGGCGTGAAATAGCGCGTTTTTTTTTATTAAAAACCAATGCGAAAGAATTTTGTTTTGATTAAATATCGTTTGGCTTCTCAATCAGGCTCTCAATTTAAAATTTAATTTACCTTATAAGGATTCTTGTATTAAATGCTAAGGTTTAAGGTTGGACGCGATATTATTATGCAAGGTTTTTGTTAAAGTCAAAATCACTTACAAACCTAAGCACCTAAAAACGTCAAAAAGAATACAATAAAAACATAAAATACCAAAGTAAAGCACAAAAACGAATTTTGATATTTGGACAAATGTGCTTCAGTGTTTTGGCCTGTTGAGAAAGAAGCACCAAGAAAACTCAACAGTACAGCTTTTTTATTATTATTAAACAATGATTTTAATGTACAATTATTTTATAAACTGATATAGCTAAGCAGTTTAAGACCATGGATTTTTATCACATCATCATCATCTCAGCTCATTAAACGTCCCACCGAGGGGCACGAGCCTATCCGTATAGGGTGATTAGTCACGCGGGCCCAGTGCGGGTTGGATGACTTCACACACAACCTTTGAATCTCTTCGCAGGCGTGCGCAGGTTTCCTCACGATGTTTTCCTTCACCGTAAGAGCGTCGGATAATGTAGGTACATATTTTTTCGAAAATTCCAAACACATTGGTACGTTTCCGGATTTGAACCTCAGCCCTCCCGGTGGGAAGGCGACAGTCCACACCACTGAGCCACCGACGCTCTTTTTTCAGTTATGTTTTATCACATAAATATTCGTTAATAGTATAGTATCCTTTTACAGAAAGGTGTTTTTTTTTATAGCTTTAAACATGTTTAAAGGTAATTCTACAATATTTTTTATATAATCATCATATAAATATTTACCTATCTTAAGTTCTGATTTTCTTCCTAATGTATATTTTTAAAGGTGTGATGGTTTTATTACGCACGTATATTAAATTCTCATTAATATATTGCTAGTCATTTCATTGATTTCTTTAAAAAGTTTCTTAAGAGAGTTACTTGGTCTAAAGTTGTAGCTCTTTTTTTTAGCACAAATATTGTATTAATATCGGCAGCCGAGCCCAACAACAGAAGACACTATGAAAATAACTAAAATCAATTTTGCTGTTTCTACATCTGTCAAGAGCCTTATCTTCCTAACAGCATAAGCTGCCGAGCTTAGTCTACCAGCCAGGGATTCAATGTTAGGCCCCAATTGTAGGTTTGAATCTAAAGTTATATCTAGAAATGCAGTAGAGTTCACTAGTTCCACTTGATCATTATTCAGAGTTATGTTGGTCTCGACCTGCCTGACATTGTTGTTTTGAATGAAAATATGAGCATCAATATTGCATGCCTTATAAGAAACGATGGCACTTAAATTTAATTAAAGTTTATTTACGTAATATGAAAGATAGTAAAAACATTTTTCATTCGTAAACACGCAATATAAAATAATCAATTGCAATATTTTCAAAACGCGTTTAATGGTGCTAGATCATCGTTATTTTTTGTACCTACCCATTGTAAATTTCTGAAACGGGGATATAATAAATATAAATATCCACTGACATTCACACAGCGCCATCTGGCCCCAAGTTAAGCGTGAAGCCTGTATTATGAGTACTAAACAACTGATAAACATACTTATATTCATTTTTATTTGTAAATATATACATATTATACATAGAAACACTCAGACCATAACAAATAGACATGTTCATGCACATAAATGTTTGTACTGCCCGGGGATCGAACCCGGTACCCTTGGTGTTGCAGTAGACCTCTCAACCGCAACGCCAAATGGGTCGTCATATAAATTGACTTATATTAAAGTACGTCTTGCTCATATCCCACGCAATCGAACCAGCAATTTATTGTTTCGTTTAATAACTTCCTATCCAAAGGATAGACTGATTGACTGAAAATAACTGAATATTTACCCATTATATTGACAACCCATTTGGTGTAATGGTTCAGAAGACGGCTATTACACGGGTATAATTCTCGGGCAGTACAACATTTGTGTGCATAAACATGTGTGTTTGTACATAGGTCTGAATTAGAATAACAAATGTATCATTATGTGGATTATCTTTTTAATGATATGAGTATAGGGGTGTTGTAAATTTGATATGAAATTTTAGATTCTTATTAACTAAGCAATTTATGTAAGC
>PQWD01002918.1:0-48736 GCA_019425675.1 Leucinodes orbonalis
ATGCAGTTTCAAATCTCGCCAATACCAATGCATTTTCGAAATAATGGCTTTTTCCGCCTCAGCCAGGTGGCTCAGGCGAAATGTTAGGTTTCTTATATCCGGTAAACATATTGCACGTTAAATCACCTGATTGTTCGAAATAAAGATGATTCCGTGCTTCGGCGATATTATATATCTTAGTTAATACCAACCAATCCGTCTTGGTGGGTATTAACTAAAGGGGGTATTAAATATCTATCCTGTGCGGCAAGGCATGTGCCCTAAAGTGGGCCGTTTTAGGCTGATGATGATTAATAAGGACATGGTAATTATTTTACAGGTGAGCTTCGGCTCGGCACCGACGAATCGGTGTTCAACGCGATCCTGTGCTCGCGCTCCTTCCCGCAGCTGGCGGCCATCTTCCAGGAGTACCACTACCTCACCGCCATGATATCGATGATGCCATCAACTCGAGTTCCAGGCGATATTGAGAAGGCTCTCCGCGCTATTGGTGAGTTTGTGTAATGTAGGTGCACTATTTTAGATGGGCTCAAAAACAGGTTCTATTTTGAAACGTTTCGACAAATTACAATTCATGGATGACATCGTTTCAACGATACGTTATTTACCTTGCGTTATTTTTATATACGTAAGTATTACGTTAAATATATTACATTATATATAACGTAGGCCATTGAGAATAAAAACAATAAGCGTCCAGTTACCTCATTTGGCGAAACACTAAGCAAAACTTGTGTCCACCAGAATTCTGTCAGGCCATGGTATGCTTGAGCCGGCCTATTTGTGCTAAAGAATGGCTCTCCCAATTTTAGAATGTTTATTCATTGATATGGTGTAAGCAGTTTAGATGTCGGTTCTTATACCAAGGGTTCCGGGTTCGATCCCCGGGCAGTACAAACATTCGTGTGCATGAACATGTCTGTTTGTATGAGTCTGAGTGTTTCCTTTAAAATTTTTTATTTTTATTACAACTCTAATGTCACTAAATGTATTTAATGTAAAAATATTCTTTAACTATCTTCCTTTTCGTTTGTTTTGTTTGTCTAAAAATTATACATGTGAAGCGTCAATGTCAGTGTGTCATAACGCTGTCATAACCGTTTCGTTTCACCAATTTATGTTATGTTATCGTTCATTAATGTTCTAATTTTCTTCTGTATATAATTTAAGTTAATTTCACTTTTTAAATGTTTTATATTGTTTTTTTGTGACGTCATTTCTACAATGGGTTCCGTCAGAATATCGGCGCTGTTGCGACGCTTTGCAAAGCATCGCAATGGCCTATGCTGAGACGGAACCATTGACCTGTTTATTTTTATGTTTCTGTTTTTGATGTTTAAATAAGTAATATGTAAAGTTATATGTTAAGTTTTTTTTTATCTCTATAATTGTATTTTTAATTTGTAAAGGTCAATAAATGGTTTTTTTTCTTTCTTTTTTCTTTCTTTCTTTGTAATTTGTATAATGTAATATTTGCAAAAAATATATAAGTATGTCTATCCATTGTTTAGTACCCATATTCCACCACCGTACAAAAAAACTCCAAATTTCATCCTCACCACTTAGATGATTGTTCAATTCCATAGTTCGATTCTGTCGTCATTTTCTGCCTCATACGACAAAACTGTGGAATGAACTTCCTCTGAACACATTTCCGGAGCGATACGACCTGGCATCCTTAAAAAAAGAGCGTACACACTTTAAAGGGCCGGCAACGCATTTCTGGGACCTGCAGTCTTGCAAATGTCCATGGGCGGCGTTGTTACTTACCATTAGGTGAATCGTATGCTCGTTTGCCTCCTATTCGATAAAAAAAATGTAACAGGCTGAATGCTTAATTTGGGACTAGATGGCGCCGTGTGAATGTCAGTGGATATTTATTTATTATTTAAGAAGCAGAAATGTTATTGAAATGCACGTTTAATTTTACAGTGAAAGTGGTCCGCAACAAGCCGTTGTTCTTCGCCGAGAGGCTGCACAAGTCAATGAAGGGGCTGGGAACCAACGACAGGCAGCTGATCCGCATTATGGTGACGCGGTGCGAAGTGGACCTTGGTGACATCTCGGACATGTTCCAAAGCAAGTATGGCGAGACGCTCCAAAGCTGGATAGAGGTCAGTACTTAGTATTTTATATGTTTGATCCATTCTTAATTAAAAGCGGAAGTAACTCTGTCTGTTTGCTACGCTTTCACGTCTAAACGGCTGAATAGATTTTGATGAAATTCGGTATGGTGATAGATGGTACCTTGGAGACGGATATAGGCTACATTTTGTCTAACTCTAATGCTCCACACCACTAAAATGGGGGTGAAGTTTAGAGCATTCTACAATTTAGTAGAAAGCTTAAACGCAAAAGCTCACGTAAGGCCTTTCTACATAGCTATGAGAAGTCACTAACCCAAAACGGATTGGTGGGTGTCGACAACTATCCTCAGATAGTGTCGAGACCCACAGAGTTACGTCGCCTTTTTTAAAAGAAAATTATTTGCTACATAAAATTCATGTCTTATTTTTTGTTTCAGGGCGACTGTTCCGGTCATTACAAGAAATGCCTACTGGGCCTCTTGGGCTTGTATTAATAAATGGATATTTCATGTAACTATAAACGCGTTTGACGCCCTCACAAATCGACACTATACCATTCGCATTCCTTTGTCAATTTTGATTGCAAATCACACGACTGAACTGTTCCAGCTGTCGATTTAAGAATATTATTATAACAGGTTTTTTTTTTTATTATAGTGTAAGGTTATGTGGGGCTAAGAAATGTATCGTTTATTAGTGTACGTCTCAATTACTTCACTCGAAAATACGAAGAAATTGCTCTGAAAACGAGCCGTCCCTTTGATCTGATTTCGAAATAAATCTCAGTATTTTTTCACAAAGATAATTATATAAAATATATTTCTATTTATAATTTTATTTGAATAAAGGATAAAGCTTTTCAGATTTTACAAACCAAATTAAACGAATTAAATAGGATTCTTTTAGGGTCTACACATGTTATAGAATCTGTAATTAGATTAGAATCAATAATTAAAATGTTTCAGACGTTTACTTTTCATTTCAGTTGGGTCAGATTTTATTAGACTTTGGTGAGTTTTGTATACGTTTTATAGAAATAACTTAAATCATAACGAAATACATTGAAATTTAATTATTGAACATGAAATGACAAACATGTTAAATGACCCTTGTATGGTGGATAGTGACCGAGTAAGGCATTTCCTATAGCCTGATGAAGCTTAACTTTATAATTTTATTAAATTACAGTAAGGTTTTTATAAAGCGCATTTAATTTTTATAAACAAGCGAAGGCGTCTAGATTATAAGCTTTAAACTGAAGTAAAATATTATTTAAATTTTTGGTGACTTCAAATAAAAAAGTTTATATTATCACAACACAAAATTGGATCTTTTGAAAACATGGTATTTAACAAACTAAATGGTTACTTGATTGCTGCAAAGTAAACCAACGATAAACCACAATAATAAAAGATATTATTCTTTTGTTATATAAAATTGAACCAGCTTCATTTTTATTATTATCTTATATTAATTTCACTGGTTTGTTTGTATTTTGTGCATTTACAATATAAAAGACGTTTATTTTATGCTATACTATATTAACTAACATATTTTATATTTATTATATTATCATTAAACACTATATTACAGTTTTACAAAATTCCTTTAAGTTCTACCACTTTTGCAGAATACTCTTTGTTTTATTACTCATACTAACCTATGCCGAATGACATTATTCTAGAAATTCCTTATAATAGCCTATTTATTATTTTTATATAGTTTATTATCTATACATCACAAAGTATGTGAATCGATATAAAAATGTATATATCTTCGATACTGGTTAATAAGTTGGGGAAATTTATAGAATAATTTCACACACCTTTGTCACTGAACCCACCTTTGTACTGAAAGACATTAAGACTAAAAGTTTTTACAGGTTTCATTCATATACAAATATTGTTTATAAGAATTTCACTGTACTCCTAGCTTTTCTATTGATTATGAAATAAGTAAATAGATGCCTATATCGTAAGCGTCCATAGAAATGAATCGAATATAAATGTCGTGTTTACTCTTTATGTACTAATTATATTTACATCTAGAATTAAAATTCATAAGTGCACTTCCATATATTTTTACCTGCTCTTTTTTCTGTAATTTTGGTTGTTATAAAAATTAAAACAATTTTTGGTGCTATCATGCCTATGATATAAATTGTACTATTTTTAAATTATAGCTCTGCCGTCCGCTTACTAAAAAGTTGTTAACTTACGAAAGCAATTGTTCGAGGCTTGCCACTTGCCTCGAGAAACTGAAGGATATAGGGAATGTAATCCTGATCCGAGATCCCGCAGGATTAGCAATGTCAGTCCCCCGGGATCCCGGAATTTTCGGGAACCCGTCTAGTCTTAAAAATCAAGGATGTCTTCGGCCAACAGCTCACAAGTTCATAAAAAAAATAAACAATTTTACAAGTGACACTAAAAACTCCACACACCCTTTACGGGTACGCTCGTGCCCCTCGGTCGAGACGTTATGATGAGCTGATGATGATGACTAAAAATTCCGGTATTGACATGACATTTACTAGAACTATTACAAATTAGTGCAGATATTTATGCACATTCGTTATTAGTAATCTACCAAAATTAAAGGTAATGTTTATAATCGCTTTTTAGTGAAAAGGACGGCAATATCGAACTGACGACATGTGATGTAAGAAGTAGCTCAGTGTCTTGAACTGTTGTTGAAAAGTACAATATTCCTTATTACTCAAACAGTGTAACTGTTGAATCTTTTGAATTGCTCGTTGAAAAAACTGCTAATAATATTTAATTAAATGGACTTTTTGGTCCATTAAAAGTCTAAAGCAAAGTATACGCAATACTCCTATACCGCTTATAGAATATATTTAATGTCGGATCGCTTGATGTTACTTCAAATAGTTATTTATAAATATAATATTTTATTAAACTTTCTATGTGGCCAATTGTTCACGCATTGTATGAATGTTGTGCATTTTATTGGATTCTATCTTGTTCGTATTGGGCGTAATAAATGTTTTATTAAATTATGTGTTTTTTTTTCTTATAACCTCACCCAAATAATTTCATGTTTTTTTTAGTATTGAACATAAACCTGACTTATCGCACTCTTCGTTAGAAAGGCAGCAATCCAGTATAAAGTTGGAAACGTACCTACTACGTTAACACTACGAACTATTTGGTAAAAGCCAATAAACTTATTCTTACGATAAATATATTTGTGTCATCATCATTACAGCTGATTGGCCACTGCTGAACGAAGCCTCTCTAATGATTTCCACGCGGACCGATCCGTAGCAGTTGACATCCATTAACTATATTTTATGTGAAACTTATTAATTGATAGCTCTATAATTCGGATTCAGTAAATTTCTCAATTAGGTACCTAACTACACATTTTTCCTATATTCCTACCTAATAGTTCACTATAACACACTGAAGTCCTATATTTTATTTGAGTAGGTGTGCATATTGGATAATCTATGTAAAAATAAAGTCATTCACATGCAAATCCGCACAAAAGAGATGCTCTCGGCACAACTGGAATTTCTGGCAAACGCGAAAACAATGAGCGCTCGCGTTGCTTTGCGATGAGAAATACGATTCCGAATCACATAAATCCTTCTTTACAACGATTTAACTGAAGCCTCTGCATAATCAGATAAATTTGACTAGATGGAATAATCTAAACTTATCATGAAAAGCTTAGAACAACCAATTTTAACATACTTAGGTACCTACTTGACAATTACCTTATTTTTGAGAGAAGAATCCTGCATTGGATAGATAGTATGTCGGACTCCTACCGACTAAACTGCTCTTAGCAGTCGTGCTTGTCGTCGTGTGACAGGTTGTGGGAGACCAGCCGTCGACGCTATCCACTTCCACTCTGTTGGAGTGAGAGAAATGTCCATGGAGCCATATAACCCCATATTCGGGGACTTATGATATTACGGAAGCCCCGCAGTCCGCTATCCTCGACCCCACTAGGATGGGTGGAGCTGGTGCCATCATCGCCTCCTTCACCCTGTTCTCCGGCACCTGTTCGTGCTTGCGAGTGGGTTATTCTCCCGTGTCCGTTCAGCTTCCTCCTTACAAAACATCACTACTTCACAGAAGGAAGTCAGAGCGTTCCAGGCATTCTTACTTCACCCAGGCAGGACACAGCTTTGAACTTGACAATAAGGTACATAAAGAATTTTCCTACGCCAATTTATTTATTGCAGAAAGACTACTTTTTCAAAGTCAGTATCTACAACATTTCAATTGGTATAGGTTTTATATTTAACTTAACGTAAGTGTTAACTCAAAATTTTCTTTTTTTGTATCTGTAATTTTTATGTATCTGTAGTAACTACCTATAATAGATAGGTACTTAACATAAATATATTTTTCACTTGCCGATTGAGATCACCATAAGAAACGACGACAAGTGTTATATATAAATAAATAAATATCCACTAACAAACTAGGCATCTATCCTGTAATATATAGGTAGTACATAAATAACAACATTATTTAAATACTTTGTAAACACATACCTATACATATAGAACACATACCTAGGCCAATACAAACAAGCATGTTAATGCATACAAAGTGTTTGTACTGCCCGGAGATAGAACTTGGAACCCTTGGTATAATAACCGACATCTCAACCATAGCACTATAATGGGGTCGTCAGTCATGGACTTCTATCCTTTTGAACTCTGTTTAGCCGCAATATGTTTCGCGTTGGTTCAAAACCACCTGTATCTATATAAACAAGGAAATGCGTTGCCAAATCGTAATACATACCTACTTATCTCTTAAGTATCAATAAACAAATCGCCTCTGTGTGATTGGGTATCCACATCGATGCAATGACAATCTTTTTAAAACTCATTTATGTATCGTAGAGATACCTACATACATGTAGCCCTAATCTATCATCACATGTCACGTTCGTGTGGGTACTGCCGATTCTCATCGCTTTTACGGTCAATAAAAACGTCGTGAGGAAACCTGCGCTCGTCTGCGAAGAGATTCAAAGGTTGTGCGTCCGTACTGGGCCTGCGTGGTCGACTAAGGCCACAGATATCCGAATACAACTCGGATATCTGTGACTAAGGCCTATACACCCTCAGCGGGGACGTTTAATGAGCTGATGATGAAGTACATACAAACACGATATACCTATATGGATATCTATGATGTGTTTCGATATTCACGCACTTACTAGTTTAGGGGCTAAAAGTAAAATCAAGCTTGAGATGACATTTTGTTAACCGTTATTTTTTATCTTAAACCTAGGGATTTTTATGACAAAAATACAAACCAATATGTTATTTCTTGTTGTAGTCATCAATGATGTAGTAGGTAATACGTGCAATATTAGGTGGAATATTAACCGAGTTGCTATATTATTATTTATTAATAATTATACTTACTGTTATTAGATAAGTACGATTGCTCTCAAGGTAGTAGATAATTTAGGAACAAACTATTTTTCCTGATGTTCACACAATGATACATATATTATATTTTAAAATCATTGTGATGTCCTAGTTCATATATTTTTGATGAATTGTAACCTATTGTAACATTTGTTACTCCGACGAATCTTTTAGGGGAACGGAAAACTAAAATATGACGTCAATTTTTTACATAAGACTACTCGATTTAGAGGTAGATTTTATTTTCTTGGTCTGCTGAATATTTATCTTTTCAGCCCACTGACGACAGGTCCTGTTGTAGGAGATCCTTTTGTGACATTTCCATTTGTGTGGCTTTTTCTCTTTGTTTATTCAAACCCCGTGACAGTAACTACGCTATTAGACTAAGGAGTTGAAAAATAATTAATAAAAAACTAAACAATCGCAATGACTGATCACTAATTGATCTGGAGGGTGCAGGTTCAACTCCCGCCATGTACGTCTTTACGAATTTATGTACGTTTACCAGACGCTTCTACGGTGAAGAAAAACATCGTGAGGAAATCAGCACACGCCTACGAAGAGGTTTAAAGGTAGTGCGTGAATTTGGCCAATTCGCACTGGGCCTTTACGGGTAGGCTCGTGCCCCTCAGCCCCTCGTAATATGAATAAAAAGCTGATAATGATGAAACAATCACTGGATTTACTTAAAACATAATTTTGGTATATAATAATATTGGTAAGTGAGTTCAGTTACCTTCTCCAGAAGCAGGGGTATCTGACTTATAAACTAACTTATAAGTCAGATACCCCTGCTTCTGAGAAGGTAACTGAACTCACTTGATAAGTCTCTTACTTCTTTCACATCTGATCCCAGGCATTTAATTCCACCGTTAGGTAAGAATTTTGTTGACACCAGAACCTAGGTACAAACAAAGTTTAAAACCAACTTTGCGTTCCATCGCTTTGTTTATTACTCGTAGTTATGGATTTAAAGCTGATGTGACCACGAATGCCAGCAAATTGAATTATTTAATAAAAAACAAACTAGGTAGATACTAGATACTAGTCCTAATTCGACCGCTCGCCTTGTGATCTAGGCAACTAATGCGTAACAGCCTTTTACGTTTTTCAATTGCAGAATCGGTAAAAACATACTATTAATCCCAGATTACAGAACATGGATCGATTAATGGACAAAACAATTAAAATACAATCTGTGGGTAACGTACATGGAATTCCAGTGATATTATTTTACCAATTAAAATAAGACTTATAAGAAATGGAAGCTATCGTGTGCCACAGAATTAAACACATCCTAAGAATAATCGCTTACATTAATTTCATACAAAACCATCAGGGTGGCACATAGGACATAAGGTTACAAAATAACAGAGTAAATATTTTGTAGGTGGTGCTAGTTAAGCTATTTTTCATATGAACAACTCGATGTCTCGATCTGTGATATCTACATAACAACAAAACCAGAAATAGGCACTTTCTTGGCCCTGATATTTTGCTCATATCGCAGTCCACAATTGGACATATTCTGCACCATATATCCCGGTCCACCCTTTCGCGAATGTTGATAAAATTTAATCCCCTATTAGCCTTCATCTTTTGGGATGCCAATGCCAAACTATTTGAACTGCCAGGGATTTGAACCTGCACCCCAGATCGGAAGGAAACAATCCACACTGATGCCACCGACGCTTAAATAAATAAATTACTGTAAAGGTATTGCTTCCTTTTTATTTCATAGTTAATGCGGTTCTCCTGACGAAAATGAAGCCATCACCCATGGATACCAAACGGGCAAGAAGTGCATTGCGACCATTAAAAAGAAAAGAAATATAATGTGTAACGTTATACGTATTTATTTACATTACATTATATATAATGTAATAAATAAGCATATTTAAAAAAATGCCTATTGTTTAATTAAAAAAGGGAAGGGTCATTTAGGGCTACTGGTGGTAAATTATTCATACCGTTACTATAGGTTTTGTCCTGTCAAAAACATTGAATTCTTCCATGTGTTGCATCCCTGTCTTACAAAGAGACGCGAGTATGATGCCGGAGAACCAACAGTATTCTCAAGGAAGTTTAATTATTTCCTTACATCCCCGCCACGCCATTAATCATGTCCCGGGCGAAGCAATTAAAAGCATTTGCATTTAATTTTGTTTACATTGCAATCAACTTTTCGGAATCCCTTTCTATAAGGAACTCGATGAAAAATTTGTCCGTTAGAATCGTGGCGAATTAACTGAAGCAGCCGCCAGATTTTATATCTTATTTAAATTATATTTTAATCTATCGGAATTTCAAAAAGTTTTCTATGTATTGAAATATTAAAACCTTTACAATAATGATTCCTACGTAAGGCATACTTCGAATCCGAATAAGTCATACTTAGATTCGAACCCACGTTCTCCGGATCACACTGATCTGTGTTACCTTTGAATTGTAAATCTAATAATTATAGATTTTTATGTTATTTTTTCAAGTAAAAAATAATTATTATTATCATCCTTACAGCCAAATATGTCCACTACTGAGCGAAGGCCTGCCGTAATGATTTGGTTTATTCCCAGTTATTATCCTCCACCAATGCCTCTGTCAGTTAGATGGCACTACGAGTTGATAGGTGACATCGACCATCCCGTGGGTGACCTGGGGGTAGTCGATGGAAATAAAGAAATGATTTCCACGCGGGCATATCCCTAGCAGGTGGCATCCATCTACTTCCCGCCACCTTAATCAGGTCATCCATCCATATGTTATCGATATTTCTCCTTCATGATAATTATCCATATTGGGGAACATAAATGTTTTTTTTCTTTATTTATAATGTTTTTCTTTTGACAAATTAATAAACGCACAGTTAAAAGATATTTTCCAACGAACATAAAGTAGCAATATTTTACGCTATGACAGGAAGTCATCATCATCATCATTACAACCTAGAAAGTCCACTGCTGAACGAAGGCCTCCCCTAATGATTTCCACGCGGACCGATCCCTTGCAGTTGACATCCATCTGCTACCTGCCACCTTAACCAGATCATCAGACCATCTGGTTGGGGGTCGGCCTACGCTTCGTTTTCCGTTACGCGGACGCCACTCGAGAACCTTTCCGCCCCATCGGCCATCCATGACAGGAAGTGTTGCTGTTTAATTACACAGTTGGTCAGTGCAAAAAGTTTCCAGACGAAGGGTCGCAATACATCATAGAGATGCTATCGTGCCAGAAGCTAATAGGAGCTCCGTTTGGCCCGTTTAAATTATTTCGCCCCTTTACACGTAGCGGAAAATTGGCGGTCTCATTACACACGGGGCATTAGTTTCAATCGGTACGTACCGTCTTGTTTTATTTCACAATTTTATTGTTTTCAGTTCCATTTGGCGTATTACTATGTTAATGGCCACCCCAGTATTTCTATTCGCGTCTTTGATGACGACCTATGACGACAGATTTCGCCAAATGTCAATAAATGGTTGAGACGTCGGCTACTTCACTAAGGGTTTTATCCATGTGCAGTACAAATTGTGTGCATGACCATCGCTGTAGAAAATGTAATTTATTTACAAAAAAAAGTTCTTGTTCGTAAGCTATACCTTAGTTTCGTCAAGTTTTCATTAAACAAACATTACCGTCCTCAAATTGGATATAACAGTTCCCAGAGCCAAGATGTGTGCAATGAAACGCTTGTAATTCCCAAATGTAATTATTTCCACGTATCTTACATAAGTTGATTGCTATTTACATTACATTTTGTCACTAAATTAAACAACCGTATGCTATTCCGAGACATGTCGTAATCGCTTCAAGTGTTTTCTAAGCGTGTTGGGCTGTAACTCGATTAGAAGAGGTTGTATTTACGATATAATTGTATGAACCTATGTGGACTTTTTTAAAAAATAATGTATTGATGAAATTGAACTTTGGAACTGGCGTAAACCAACCAAGTTTCAGGCATCCTAAGTGATATAATTATAAGTTGTAAAATCAGAAGGTATCAGAAGAAACCAAGTATTTCAAAAGTCTGTTTGTATGTATCTCTATGTAATTCTTTAGTTTAAACTAAAGTTATTTTTACTACAATGTCGGTTTTGAACTTTGGTGATTGTCGCCTCCTTAGATCTTGTGCTACTTACTTACAAAATACTACGCAACATTGTAGTTCTGATTTGAAACGTTAATACATACCTAGTATTTTCAACAATTTAATCAAATAACGAATAATTTCTGTAGGGGGTTTTTCAAAGCCTTATATTTTAAAAAGTACTAAGGGTATTTGCTGTTATGTTATACCCACAGACATCAGAATATACATTAGACTGGACAAGCCGGCAAGTTTATAGGCAGTCCCAGTGTCGCAATTTCTTTTCGGTTCTTACCTGTGAAAAGTTATTATATTTCTTGGTAAATTTACTGATTCATTGCGATGATGTCATGTTACAATTGCACAGGATGGCATTTTGGAAAAAAACGGTAATTTCTTCTAATATTCGTGCGTCTTGACTCGTCTCACAGAGCGTAAACTGGTAGCCAGTGTATGCTCGTTGAGCTTACAGTTGTCGCACTTTAAACGCGGCTTGCCCCATCTCCTGTATTGGGAAATCTGTGGTTATACCAATAACTAGATAATTTTATTGGCTTAGTAAATCACTTATCAGAATGTATGTATCTTACTCAGTATTTTTAGTTAACCGTAAGCTATAATAGTGATATTTGTCGAATATTGAATATGTTATAATGAAAATACATAATTTATTTATTAATTACCGTTTCCCGTTATTCGTACAGAGAGACAATGCACGCTGAAGGGAGGATTGCAATAATTTAAATGTGGTGCCAAAATATTGACGTGTGGAAATTGCTTCGTTGTTATGCATTAAACGTAACGCACATTGGATATTTTAGCTTATTTTTTTGCAAATGCCTGAAATTTCCTTTAAATATATTGCAACGCCAGTACGCGTGTCTTCTTTTCTTTACAATAAGAAGTTCTCTATTGGATTATAAATATCTGAAACGCTAATAATGAACTCATAAATGGGTCTGAATGTAGTTTCGAATGAATATAGGTTTCAGCTAGCTAAATGAGGGTCATATTAAGTTACTTGAAAAATATGTAATGTCTACCATGAAGACACAAAAATCTCTAAAATAAAGGTGGTTTAGTCAGAACAACCTGAAATTTCAAGACAAAACAAACTTTATTTTATGGTATCTTTTAGAAATGTGTTTAGTTAATATTATTTTGTTTAGCTTGCTAGCGTCTTATTTAAACTTCTCAAATACGAAATTAGCCGAAAGATTCATAATATAAGCAAGAAAGCATAGAAGCAATATTTAAGCAGTGAAAAGAGATTTGTAAGGACCTACGTCAAAAATTTTGGCTGACACAAATCAGCCTTACGATCCTGAGACTGAATGAACATTTTAGGCGACCCTCGGAGACCACAAAGGTCTCTGAAAAATAGTCATAATTTCTCTTCTTATTCAAGACCCTCATTTACCCATGGGACATGTTGTGTAACGGTTCCTATGACGTAAGGTCTTTTTGTATGTCCCTGTAGATTCGTACAGTCCCTATTCGCGTAACCGGCGTGTGCCGGGCCGCTTTTCTCCCCAAACATATGTTAGGCTACCAAGCCCTAAGCCAAGGTTCGAGTCCCGTTCGGTGACGGCCTTAGGCTTGTTGTGTAAATTTTTAGGCTGAGAGCCATCTGCGCTCGCCAATTGCCCGGTGAAGCTGTAAAGGCCATCTGCGGCCAACAGTAGTTAGTCAGTTCGAAAAAAAGTGTAACGGTTAAGATACAGAGTTAGCTATCAGACTAAGAGTTCCAGGTTTGATCCTCGTACAGTACAAACGGCTATGTGATTATATGACCTATATAATAATTGTGTGTATTTCCAAAAAAAGAAATACCATTATACAATAATATATTTATCATTGTCAAACCAAGTATGTTTATCTGTTGTTTTGAAACTATTGTTCCTAGGCTTGCCAAATATCGAGCTAGATGCCACGACGCGCTTAAAAGAGCAAATATAAACCTAGAATTAAAAAAGATACGTTTTTATTCAGCAACAAAAGAAAATCGTCCGTTAGAGACGCCCCAACCGCGTAGAACATAAATATCTCTCCGATTCCGTCCTGTGACTGATTGGCTGCACTGTATTTGCATATCTGATACTCAATTCATCACAGCTTTCTTTTGCCGCCTGTTGCCTATATTAAAACGTTATTATAATCTACAATATCAATCATGGCGATGGCGTATTTACCTGAATTGGCGATTCATCAGATTTTCAGCATAAGGTTTTTGACGTGTTCAATTATACTCAATACATTACCTTTTATAGGTGATATTTTATTGACGATCCATATAGTGTTATGGTTAAGACTATTCTGAGGGCCCCGAGTTCGACTCTGCAGTGCAAACATTTGTGTGCATGAGCATATCTGTTTGTAATGGTCTGAGTGTTTTTATGTAGGTGTAAATATACATATATTTAAAAAGAGTATATAATTATGTTCATTCGTTTTTAGTACCGACATATACCACAAGATTTACAAATAAAGCGAGATGGTGCTGGATTTATATATTGTAATCCTAGATTATTATTGTTATCTATACTAATATAACAAAGCTGAAGAGTTTGTTTGTTTGTTTGAACGCGCTAATCTCAAAAATAAAATAAAAAAAAACCAAAAATATTTATTTATAACAAAAGTCACATTTACACTTAAGGGATCACACTTGAGGGAGGGATATTGATCTCATTCTGTTAAGCTTTTAAACCTTGTATTAGAATGAGACCGCTCTTCTAATAATATCAGAAGTGCGACTTGCACTTAGAGGGTAACTTAAACTAAAATATGTGTTGTGGAAAAATAAACGGAACGCGCTAATCTCAGGAACTACTGGTTCGATTTGAAAAATTATTTCAGTGTTAGATAGCTTATTTATCGAGAAAGGCTTATAGGCTATATATCATCACGCTACGAGTAATAGAAGCGGAGTAGCAATGAATAATGTTTCAAAATCGGGGGTATTTTTTCATACTTGGAGCTTCCGCTGCGTACGCTGTGTAAACGGTTAAAGTTTCACAAAAGTCATGTATGAGAGTATTGTTCTCCTTTTAAAGGTCTACAAAAAAGTCCGCGACAACATATGTCTATCTTTTAAGGTTAGCTCACTATAAATATTTTTTGCTAAAAAAATCTGAAATTGACCCCGAAACCTTTAAAGTTGGAGAGGGAGGGGAAATCCTATGTATAGTGATAAATGTAAGTACCGTGTTATCCCGAATTTAATGCGAGCGAAGCCGCGGGCAAAAGCTAGTATCAGATAAACAGAATAAGATATATAACACATAGTACATATTTCGAACCGGTAGTAGAGTCATAAAAACTATTATAATAATATTTGTCGATTCAAAAGTATCTGCAAAAGATTTTTTGAATGAAGATATTTTACATTTAAAAATATCATGGTTCTACTTAAAGCTTCCATTTTAAAGCAGTACAAATATTGTCATGATTCAAACATTAATTCTAGCGATAGACCACATCAAGTATTAAATTTCCCTACATTTCTTAGTAGAACCTACTCTCTTGTTTAGTGAATACGCTCCAACATAAAATTCAGAGTTTGAATTTCTGCTCAAAATATTTGTTTGCGAACGCGTGGTTGGTGTTGGCTCTGAGAAAAGTTATGGCTAATGTATGCGGGGTGTGTTAGTTACTGCATTGTTCCAGTTCAAATATGTCTACGGGTACATACATTTCGCTATTTAATGCCGATTCCTATGACAGCGCATTAAGCGTTATCATTATCAATGGTTAATCTCTTATCTGATCGAAGAATATTCTGGAAAACTTAGATAAACAAACTATCTTGATGTACAATCTCACTCAAAATGCCCGCGGCAAAAGTCTGCCATCGCGTCAGTTGGGCAGAATTTTCATTCATAATCACTTCGCTCGCTACATAATGACAGTAGTGTGCTCGTGTTTTTCGTTTTGTACTTTTGTATGACGCGTTAAGGTCAATATTCAAATCAAAACATATCAAACACAATTATCCAACATGGTATAGCCATGGCTTAATCCGTTTATTGCGAGAAAAAAATAAATATCGCATATGCTATTTAAAGTATAAGAACCCTCTAGATAAAGTTTCGTTCTGTATTCTGAAGGACAGATGTACGAAATTAACACATATTAATTATAAAAGCTATATAGCCTCCATTGAATCATCTATTACTTCGAATCCTAAATTATTTTGGTCGTTTATAAAACAAAAACGCAATTTTACCAGTACATATCCTTCTACGTTGCATTACGAGAACACATCAGCATGTACTGGGACAGAAGTTTGTAATCTCTTTGGTAATTATTTCTCATCGGTTTATAGCCCAAGTAATATTTCTACGTCGCAACCACAAACTAATAGTGTAACAATTAATGACTACGGTTCCTCCATAACACTTGGTAACTTTTCACTTAGCAGAGATGCGGTTGAAAATGTTTTAAAAAGACTTGACCCTAGAAAAGGTGCGGGACCAGATGGCCTTCCTTCGTTTTTCGTATTAAAATGTTGTGAAGTCCTAGCGGAGCCTCTTTCTATAATCTACAACAAGTCGCTCGATGAAGGTGTGTTCCCTGTATTATGGAAAGAGGCTTTGATTGTTCCCATTTTCAAATCAGGAGACAGGTCTGCTGTAGCCAATTATCGACCTGTGTCTATATTAAATGTCTTCGGAAAGGTGTTTGAGGCCCTCATTTACCCAATTTTATCTTGGCATGTTAAGCACCTCTTGATACCTCAGCAACACGGATTTATTAAAGCCAGATCTTCAGAAACAAATTTGGTGAGTTTTTTGTCAGACGTGGTGGATTCTGTAGATCTTAGGACACCTGTCGACGTAATTTATACTGATTTCAGTAAAGCGTTCGACAGGTGCGATCATAAAATTCTTATTAATAAACTTTCCCAATATGGTATCACAGGGAATCTTTTGCATTGGTGCAGATCTTATCTTGCTGGTCGCTCGTCAAAGGTTGTAGTGAACGGATATGAGTCCAGTTCGTTTGAGGCATCATCCGGAGTCCCACAAGGATCGCACCTAGGGCCCTTATTTTTCAATATTTACATCAATGACGTGGGTTCCTGTTTCCACCATTCAAATTTCTACTTATATGCAGATGACCTTAAAATTGTAAAAAAAATTAAGACAGATGGAGACTGTGGTTTGCTACAATCTGATCTAGACAGATTCACAATGTGGTGTCGTATTAATGGTATGACCTTGAACATAGAAAAATGTCATTTTATACATTTTTCCCGAGGTAAAGGCTCCTATTTTAAATCATACAAATTGAACGGCAGAGTGGTCAAAGAAGTTGATGAGATCCGCGATCTTGGTGTCCTTTTGGATAAAACACTCCAGTTTCATAAGCATGTCGACCAATTAGCAAGAAAAAACTTTAAAATGTTAGGCTTCATTATACGTAATTGTAGGGGTTTTAAAAAGGCTTCAAGCAAAATTGCTGTTTTTAATTCGTTGATAAGATCTAGCTTGGAATACTGTTGTGTGGCTTGGACTCCTTACTACGTTATTCATAAACTTCGCATTGAATCAATACAAAAACGATTTTTATGGCACCTGTCCTTTCAATGTGGAATGGCTAAAGAACTTCCTTCATACGATTCTCGCTTGAAGCATTTCAAAATCCTTAGTCTTGACAGGAGAAGACAGATGCTTGATCACCTATTCTTGTATAAGCTGGTTAGTGGACATCTGGATTGCTCAGGTTTATTGCAGAAAGTAAATTTAATGTTCCATATAAAATAGCTCGTTTGTCGAGATACCTACCATTTAAAGCAAAAAGCTCAAAAAGTAATCTTGGTCATTTCTCCACTATTAACAGAATACAATCACAATTTAGTAAATTTTCGCGCTCGTCTGTAACATCCCCAGTACAATATGATATGTCATTCTCACTGCGCAAATTTAAATCTTTGTTATTAGATGCATTTCGGTCAGGAAATTAGTTTGTTTCAGACATAATTAAATTAAATTTTGTAATTGTTAAAACTTATGTAATTTAAGTAATTTATTAAAAGGCATACATTAGTGCATGTCGTGGCAGCCTTTAAGTATAACAGCGATTTGTTATGTAATTAATAAGTTTTAATTGTGAATGATATCATCGTTTGTTATGTTGGTTGTCCTTAAATAAATAAATAAATAAAATTAATAATTTTACTTTCTAAATACAACAATAACTAAATGGTTTAGTCATAAGCCTCGGAATTTTTTTGGTTAACATTACTTCGTGATTGCGCATCCAGTTAGATTGTCAATCTAAGCTGAAAAATTATTAAGCCCATAATGTCCCACTATAGGGACAGGTCTTCCCATAATGGCTAGGGAAAGTTTGGGCCGTAACCCACTAACTGGGCCCGGTGGGATTGGTGGGTGTTAGCGACTATCATGCTAAGAGTGCCCGGAAAGTAGGCTTGACGTGTCTATGGAATTCGGCCCGCTTTTTTTATGCCATATAATGTACAGGAAGGTCAGTTTGCTCACCTGGTGTTAAGTGATACGCCTGACATGACATCTGGCACTGCGATGGTACCTACCTAGACGACTCAGTATCGAGTCTACCACCAAGTAAGTATCAGACATTATTTTACGACAGAGTTATCCGACGCTCTTATGGTGAAAGAAAACATCGTGAGGAAACCTTCATGCACGTCTGCGAAGAGATTCAAAGGTTGTGTGTGAAGTCGTCCAATCCGCACTGGGCCCGCGTGGACGACTAAGGCCTAATCGCCCTATACGGGTAGGCTCGTGCCCCTCGGTGGGACGTTTAATGAGCTGATGATGGAGACGACAGATGTTATTACAAATTCAATAGAACAAATCAAAACAAAAATTAATATTGTAAATACGTTCCAACGAGGATCTTAACGAAATCAGAATACATTTATTATAATCGCTTTTAATTAAAAATAAATTGTTAAGAAAAATCACATTGTTACACACAATTATACTCTCTACGAGAAACCATTAAAACTGCTAAACACGTGTCACCAGTCATGAACACTCGAAGGAAAATTAAAACTTCCATGTAAATTGTGAATGTTAAAATGTGCTGAAGCGACGCAAGAAACGCGACCAAATTCTCACGAAACATCTTTTCTTATATCACATTATTATTTGCACTTAAAAGTACTTGGGCTCTTATTAATTTCAAACGATTGAACCTTGGCAAAATTTTGATAACTTTAATGCTTAGATAAACAACTAACTTTAATGTGCTATTATTGCTTATGTACTTAAAATCCTAACAGACTGATCTTTGTAAAATTTCATCAGTCTTGGCATTAATCAACGATTTAGTTCTTATTCCGTTGATGTGGAAGATAAACAACTGAAGCAATGTTAGGACATCGGATGGTGACCGAAACAATAAAATGATACCACCGCCAAAAACATTACCTATATATGAGCCGTTGAGGTTGGCTTGGGCTCCTGAACGTGGTGAAAGGGTTCAGGGGGTACCCACCATCTCTTAGAACAGTATCACTAGAATATTACGTCAGCATTTTTCTACCAGATGCGAATCATTCTATTTAGATAGCATTATATTTATGATTATTGCTACTCGTATATTTTAAAGGTATTTATTATGTTACGGTTATAGTTGAGTTGAGTTTGCCGTGTGGTGACGGCAGAGTAGAATACGATTGTCACCACCCCTACTCTTCCTAGGGTGCCGTAGAAGGCGACAGAGGGAAAATTTCCACCATGCGATGGGCAGGAGCATCACTTAGGTACTGTCGTATCTCTGCGCTCACCAACCCGCCTGCCAAGCGTGGTGAGTATGGCATTTACCCCCTATGAAAGACGCAGTTTGAAATCATTAGGGGAGGCCTTCGTTCAGCAGTGGACATAATTAGGCTGTAATGATGATGATGATAGTTGAGTCTTGTAACTGGTTGAACCACCTGAAGTGGCTTTCCTAAATCCACTCTGACGATACACTTGGGATACATGATTTAGCTATTTCTGCTCTTAAACAAAATCCTTCAATATTTATGGTCAATAAAGGATATATTAAATAATAGGAAATTTGCAGAATTTGGATTATTAAAATGGAACCGTGGATGCTTTATGTATGTGGTAATATGGTACCTAAGGGAGAAATAAAATACAATCGATGTTTTAGTAGTATTTTATATACAACGATAACTGATATATTTTATATATTGTGATCATAATTTTAAATGTTTATCAATACTTGTGTATTATTTTGACGAATGAAATGTCTAAAAAATATGGGTGTTATTTACATATTTAGGCACATTTTGAATAATTATGTACCTAACTTTTATCTCTTGAATTTATCATCTCGAAGACATGAAAGAATTATACTCCTATTACATTGTTACACAAAACTTTCCTTCTTTTATGAAACGAGGGAGGAAAATCTTGCTCTCAAATATTTGACGAGCCATCGACTGACCTAGCCTGCATTTACCGTGTAACTAGACCGTGTTTAAAAAGTGTGTTTTGTAATTAAACATTTATAGTATTAAAATTAGTTTAATTCTTTAATAATATATATATACCCATTCGTGCATATAAGAGATTTTGAAAGTAATATATAAAATATTCTGTCTGTCCAAATCTTAACCTCTAAGTAAATAGACAGATTTAAAATTGAATACAAACTCAGAATATTCACTGAAAAGGTTCACGTATAACGTGCTGTACTCATTTGTTCCTAATCTTAAAATAGTACCTACCCGCAAGTAATACCTGAACAGTTGGCTAGTTGTAGTAATGGAGCCAATCATTAATTGGATGTCCCCGCAAAGCGACTGCGATGTCCCCTGAGGTTAGGGGTAACGGGGATAAATGCACTACTCTGGGGACGGTGTGCAAAAAATATTGTACTTAATCGTAACTTGATATAATTTTATATCGAATTAAGTCTTAACCGCCGTCTTTCACAACAGTATAACAATAACATAACTTCGCCTTTTCTGGTACAAAAATGATGACGAATCCTTATAATACTGTTTTAGGAGATGGCGATAAACCCTCCGATGTATGTAAGAAGGTTCTTTTGATATTGATTAACCCTAGGCCTAGGTATTTATTTTTTATATGGTTAATAATAAGACCATATAAAAAATAAATACGAAATAATTGAAAAAATAAAACAATCTATGCAGTTGCAAACAATAACTTGATTGTCATTGTTTAACTCCCTTAAACATAAAATTCTTTCACCTTAAACAATTTGCGTGATACATAACCTTATACGTTATCCTAGCATCTTTAACCCGAGTTCATAGTTTACTTAATTTGAACTAAATAATTGGCGGAGATGTGTGATATATATTTTACCTTAAAATCTCTATTTAACCTCTATTCTTTTTCGAACTGGTTGCACGCAGATGGCTTTTACAGCTTCACCGCAACGAAACTTCGTATAAGTAATTTTGTATATCCGAATATTTAGAAACTTTGTTTCGTCGTTTGCTCGTCGTCACATAAACGTTCCCCTCCATGTTTCCGATTAGGCTTGCAGGGTGCGATTACAATTGTGGAACACGAATTGGTATGCGGAAGGGTTCAATGTGTTTGCCCTTATTCATTCATACTTTTTGGAAATGGTTTATTGGGAATGTAATGGTCTCTAAATTTAGATAAATATATCCGATACTTTGATAGTAACCAAGCGGACATCATACTGATCAATCAACCAGTCTATATCATTGTACTGCGTTAAGGTTTTCCCACACAACATAGATATGGGGTGATAACCCCATAGACTTTGGCAATTGATGTAAAGGGTCAAGACTCACGGGAAAAAACTCACCTTATGGAGTTTTTTTTTTCAGTTTAGCTACGTAATAGCAGATTGAAGTACAGGGTTATCTGAAGAGAAAGCTGATTCCGTACTTTGGAAAGTATTTTAAGCCATAGATTTTATTAATAATAAAAAAAAGTTTACGGCTATGGATGCTTTAATACCAACCATAGTATGGTAGTTGTTAACAATACGTATAAAAATTAATACACAAATTGAAACTTTAAAACCAAATATTTAGGAAAATATTTTAACTTTAAATACTCTTTTTGAAATAGTCAGTATTTAGTTTTGTACGAAGTGTTTTTAAAGCTTTTGGCTAAATTACGCACCTTTTTCCTCTTTCTTAAAACTGATACTGTACGACTGCCCCAAAATTTATTCTACAATACTTACTTTAAGACTCAAAGTTCTTTACCACACATAACGTCTATCCAACGAAAATGTTGGTCAAACAATACGCGAGTATACGGATAGCGAGTGGGTGCTCCCGCCATTATTTATTAGGGAAAACAATTCTGCTATAGAAAAAGTACTTAACACAGTAAAAGATTCAGAAGCAGAATGATGAAAAACCGGCCATATTTTTTAAAGGATTAATCGAAAGCGGTTTGGGCCGTAATTTTTAAGTAGGACCGTCTTGGCCGGGTTTAATCAAATCTTGTTAATTATATTTGGGTTAAATTTTATTACGGAACATTTATCACACCAACGACTTATTTTTTTGGAGCACAATGTTCCGATTGATCAAGTAGTAGAGTTAAATAACGAGCTTTGAGGTATTTCGAGGTATATTGAAAATTATAAATTTTAGTTGTAGTTTCATAAAAAAATAAATTGATAAACATGACGATTCAACAGTAGGTATGTTTTAAAAGGTTTATTTGAAAAAAAAAAAAACGAATATCCACTAACATTCACACAGCGCCACCTAGCCTGAAACTAATTATAATACATGGTCAAAGACTCGTTGAGATTAACTGTTCTAACAACAAATAAATATTCTTTTGTTTTCTGAAAAATCTTTCGATCGGCTAAGTACTTTTTGAACTTTCTCTAGGGTTGAGAAGCATAAATAAACAGAATAAAATAGGGAATACAGAAAAGCACGTTATTTACGAAATAAAATTAAATATGAACATTTATCATTGGAATACAAATCGGTTAGGGTGTTAGTGACAAAGAGAATCGTCCGTGATTTGAATATTCGACGGCGGATAACCTAAATCTAATGTAATTGCTACAATGGAATTCATTTTTATTCATCTGGTTGTTTTACAAACATAGCGAAGGACGCTTCCGGCCCGATGGACTGACAACTTGTGATAAATCCCTAATGGAGGCTGGATCGGTAAGGTGGAGAATTGGGATATCTGGCGTAAAGTGGGGGAGACCCATAGTCAGTAGTGGACTGCAATAGGTTGTAGAAAGAGAGGATCTGATCGGAAACAAGAATAATACAAATGTTCATATCTCCATGCTCTATGTAAGACAATTTTAAAGTAATAATATACGACCACGTTTATCAAAAACTCTCGTTACTTGCTTTCCTTAAGTCCCAAACATTTTATTATAATCTATCTACAACTTTTTAAACAAGGTTTCAAAAGTAGACTGCAGACGTTTTGCAAGAATTCAGTTAGTATTTTAATTGTTTTTTGTTATAAGTTCACGGGATGGTCCGGACGATCACCTGATGGTAAGTGATTCGCCAGACCATGACAGAGCGGCATTAAAGGAGACCAACAACTGATAGACAGTTATTATTCTCCATCAATGCCGTACTGCGCCCGTCACCCGAGACAACAGATGTTAGGTCTCTTATACCCGGTAATTTCACTAGCTACAGTGCCCTCATCTCGAAACACAAAAGTGCATAACACTCTTGTTTCACGGGATGATATCTGGCACTGCGGTGGTACCTATCTAGACGACTCAGTATCAAGTCTACCACCTAGTATAAACACACAAACTCATGTACATAAACAAGAATAATTTAGTGTGGCTAAATTTATTGTTTCATCATCGTCAGCTCATTAAACGGCCCCACCGAGGGGCACGAGTCTACCAGTATAGGGTGTATAAGGCGTAGTCGTCCACGCGGGCCCAGTGCGGATGGTCGACTTTACGCACAACCTTTGAATCTCTTCGCAGGCGAACGTACATATCATTTCGAAAATTCAAAAATACATTGGTACGCTCGCACCGAGCATTCAATTCTAGGTTTGAAAACGGAATCTATCATTATCACGTGGTCAAATAAAACGTCTGCCATCACGACAAATAATTGTCGGAATAGCAAATTAACCAAACAGGTTCGAGTTAATTAACGAACAGTACGATTGCAGTGATTTACGAGTGTATGACGCGAATAGCTTAATAGCAACGTGATAAATGTACGCGACTCAATGGTATGCGATGGAATTTGCTAATTCGCGGAGCATTGCGTTTAGCTATTTTATTCATCAAACCCGTCAGTTGGGATTTAATGGTATTACGGGTATTGGTTGGCAGAAATGCCGGTTTATCAGTAATGAATTGGATATTTGTTTTGTTATTATCTGTTTGAGTGGTCCACATACTTACATGAATTAATATTCACTAGGGTTTCTCATTTCTCGACCTTTTTTATTTCTCGGAGCACGAGAATTCTCGACCTCTATTTCCCGGGAATTCTCGGGTTGTCGAGAAATATGGAAATTCTCAAAAATGTGTGATTTAACAATAAAACTATACTTTTTATGCAATATTCAACATTTATCAATGACCAACGTTTATTTTTAGTTTCATGTGAGTTTAACTTAACTATAGAAAACTTTAATTAAACGGAATAAACTCTAGCGAGATCTTCTTATCATTATTTCTAGTTTCTACAAACAATTATACTAAATAGTCTTTTTCTTTGAAAAAAACAAATAAAATATCTTCTAAAACAATGTCATCATAGCACCACAATGAAACTTAGTACCTTACATAATAAATAATTTATTTTAGTCTCAGTCTGTACTACAAACTTTTCAATTACGTAGCATAAAACGACAGTTTAATTACTTATAAAAAATAACAATCAGACTAGCTTAATAATTACGAGTAACAGTAAGGTACATGTTCCTTAGTTTAGTCTTTGTATCAACTTTTCAATATTTGTTATAAATGGACAGTCTTTTCTTTACGTAAGTAAACATAAAAATCTAATAAATAATTTAAAATCTTAAGACCAATTACAATCACAATTTAAAGCGGAAACTGCTTCAAAAGCTAGCCTACTATGTCTCGTTATTATTAAGAAGATAAGCCTTTAAAAATACGAGGGTATTTATAGCATCATCTGTCAATCGGTTTCGTATTTTTATCACAAAGTTTCCAGACAAGGAGAAAACCCGTTCATTCTCTGTCGACGTAGGCTTTACTGACATAACAGCTTTATACAAGTTGTCCAGATTTGGTGTTCTTTTGCCAGTTGATTCATATAACTGGAACTCTTTTCTCATCAAGGTTTTCGTTAAAACAGTTTCAATATTGCTCGTAATGTTTCAGCTCAAAAGATATGGCTTGCTCGAGTTGCTCGTTTTGTGACGTCTGTGCGATGCAACACACACTTCGCCGCCGAATTCAAAACGGCATGTACGAAACTACGAACGAACAATATAGGGTGGGGGAGGGGCAGTGTCGATCACTCACACACCGCGTGAGAGTTCAGCCTCGGACTTGCGTGAACGAGTCTGGACGCGTCTCCGTCGTATAACGTATTAGAAACGTTTTTCAGAAACGTAATTAGCTGGGTCTTCCTGAGAGGAACTCAAATCTCAATAATTACAACGACCGTGTGAAATATCAAATTTCGGTGCCCTCCTCTAATAGGACAATTATTTCATTTAATTTCGGACGACGCGTGGCAGAGCCGCGCGGGAGCGCAAGCGCGTTATCAAGTTTTGAAATTCTTGACTGAATTTCTCGATTTCTCGACCACTTTTTTCTCGTCTCGAGTAAGGCAAAATTTCCCGGGAATTCTCGGTTCGAGAATTCTCGAAGAGAAACCCTAATATTCACCGATATTCATACACCAATGATGGTGCCCCAAATTAAGCAAGGACCTTGTACTAAGTAAAGTAAAATCTTTTTTGTAATTAAAAATAAGTTATATCTGCAATACCTAGATTGTAAAATCTAAATCCGGGACGCTTAGATAAACAATAAAGTAACCAGATGCATACTCTCACTCAAACAGTGCCCGGCAAAGTTCTGCCCATCGCGTCGGTTGGGCAGAATTTTCATTGAGAATCTCGTCCCTCGCTACATTTCATAATGACATAGTAGTGTACTCGTACGTTTGATTTTGTACCCTTTCAATGACAAAATATTTAATGAATAATTTTATGTTATAAAAACAAATATTATAAAATAATTATAAATATAACAATATCTGTATGTGTCGTGCGGCTTGTATATTTTTTGGTTGACGTTTTTCGGGATTCATAATCTGTTATAGACAATGTATGAGAAAAATTGTTTAAAAAACGTAGCTAAACAGTTAGGGTTATCGTCAGTAAACAATGTAAATATCCCCATTGTTCAATGTATACCCTAAGTAGCAGTTTTGGTTTTCAATTTTTTTACTAATCCCCCTGGTAGTTCTATTCGAATATAATCCGACTGATTTCTGATATAACAATGCTCGCCGATCCTGCAAAGGGCTTGCAATGTCGGCGTCAAGCGGGCCGCTCATAAAACGACAGATAGACGACCCAAATCTATGTTCAAGGGATTTTTTCCTATTATGTTTGGATCCTTTGGAGTCTTTGTGTGATCTTAAGCTTTTGCACAAACTGGAAAACATTTATTACATACGCATTGTAAACATAGCGTTTTACTGTAGTTTGATGTAAAATTAGGCTATGAAAAATACGAGAATTTAAAGTGTTAGGTGTATAATATGGTTTTATATTTAAGGAAATAATAATTTCAGGATAAACCCTGCCATAAGTAGGCAATTTACTAGCAGTAAACTGAAGAATTTTAAGTAAACTGTTAAATGTTTTATACCATATTTACAGGAACCATATACATGCACAGTTACATTAAAATATAAATACAAAACGGTTTTTTAAGAAAAGTTAATTCTCCATAAATAAAATATCTGATTTAGATCGCCATCATGTGGAAAGGTGCTCAGAGGCTAGTCACGTTGCCGTGCTACATTCTTTCAAATAATTAGTCAATTCAGGATTCAGGATTTATGGCCCATTGGCACTAAATCCATGAACCTAATATTTCGATCCTTAATACTTTCATATTTGCGCCGTTTAAGGGACGCTGCAGAAGCAGCAGCAGCAGAACTTAGATGTAAATGGGATGGCGCAAGGTTGTAAACGCAAGTAGCGTCACATCTAGGTGACAGACACGGTACTACGTCGTCTAGGAAGGTATCACCGCAATGCCATATATCGCACCGTGAAACTGAAGTGTTTTGGCATTTCAGTTTGGGGATGAGGGCAATATAGCTAGTGTTATTACCGAGTATAAGAGACCATCTGTTGTTTCGGGTGACGGGCGCAGTGGGTTATTGATGGAGAATAATATCTGTCTATCAGTTGTTCGTCTCATTTAATGCGGCTCTTCCAAGGCATATCACCTAACATCAGGTGAGCGTCCTGACCGACATGTACACTTTGACACAAAAAACAAAACTTAAGTCATTCTTCAATAGTGCGAATAGTCAACGGCGCCACTACGCTATTGAACCCCCCATTTTGATTTAGTTTTACAAAAAGCATAAGTGTTTAAATATAAGTAAGATAAAGGTACCCACATAACCTACGTAGACCCTTAATGGCCTCCCCAGGTTAATTAACAAAAGTCTAGACATAATATATTAACACTAATATGTGTCAGATATGATTATGCTGAAATAGACTAAATCTGTCAGTTTCTTAGCATCGAAATATTGAATTACAAGACTATCGTGTAACTAGCCTATCAATATAGTTTCTAAATCCGATTCTGAGGTTTAGGTACCCATTGTTGTAATTGTTATCAAGATAATAGAACATTAATTGTATTTGAAACCACAACTTAAATAAAAGCTTAAGTTCAATATAACATTGTGAAGAGAAAGAGGTTATTTATTCTACACTGTCCAATTTTCTAAACGCTGGAAAAACAAACCAAGAGACTATTCAAATCATGTTACGGTCAAACATTAATGTACTAAGATTGCTGAACCCCCAACTAAGGTCATAAGACGATATAGGAACGGACTAACCACCCGATCACTTTAAAACGTTTGAGATTCGTGTTTATAAATAAAAGGTCTTACTTATATGGCGCTATATTGTTCAAATGAAAATTATTATTGGTAAAAGTACTGTCAACTCTTTGTAAATGTCGATCCTTATCTAGTACAGGTTACAGGACACTGCCGGGTGAAACTATTTCGTAATGAGAAAACTACCCTGAGGGCACACGGAATGCGTGGCGATCAACTCATTCAGTTAAATGTCGCACACGGAAATGTAAATCTTATTTACGCGAGATAAAGTCCAAACTAATACAAATGACCAAATGAATCTGACTTTAAATTTTCTACAATTCTATATATTTAAAAAAAAATCCCCCTAAACCACTTTCTTCTATAAACCAGCACATACTTCAAGTAGAAACAGTTTAGAACCCAAAATAAATGTAACTAATCTTATATACGTTCCCACTCGGTTTTCAAAATCTCAGGCTAAATGCTAAGCGTGGTACTTAATGACACTTTTGAGTATCTCTGCATATTTATAACTATGAGGTGAAACTTACCTACCCAATAACGAGATTACTGAATGCCTATTTGAATTTGAAGCGATAGGAGGTGACGTTGCACTGAGTTCGCTCTTGTAGACGACACTGTGAGTTAGTGGGATCTGCTGACAAAGACTGAAGCACACTGAAAAAATAGATGTTACTATAAAGGTGCCAGTTACATTCACTGGAATTTTTGACATGCATTTGTTTATTAGGGAACAGATGCCCAACATACAAAAGATGTTAGTTTCGGAATTAAACTACTTATTGTTTAAATTAAATAAATGAATGTTATATCTTTTAAATGATGATTGTGTAAACGGTATTATTCCATCGGCTTTTAGCTTCTTTTCTTGAAAGTGGAAACTCTTATATAAAATGTCACCCGCTATTTATGAAATGGTGCTCCATATTTTGTTCGCGACATATAGTCCACACAACAATTTTAAGCTTTTTGCCTCAATCATTTCAAAATGCTTTAAATAAACTTCCACCACTCACTTCAAAAAAGTGTAGGAATATGCTGAGACAGAGTGTATGTCACTCTCTATCCTTTTAATTTTTCCATAAAATAATCACGTCAATCATCGCTCTGTTTTGGCGTGGCACACGTACAAACAAACGGACTTACTTTCACACTTATAATATTAAATATGGATACAATATAACTGTAAGTAGAGGCAAGGCAGTATAAAGTCGTATTAATATGTGTAAAAATTTGAACAATGACAGATTGGACCTGACCTTGAAACCTTTAGGTCCTGAATAATATTCGGGAATTTTACGGGAAACTCCAATAATTTACACTGAAAAATGGTTTGTACTGAAAAGGCCTGCTTTCAGTGTATTACAGTCTTTAACAGTTTCCAAAATAACGAATGTAGATTAGAAGAAATTAGAGGCAAAGTTTCTGAGAGAGCGACGTAACAGATAGTGAGGCTTCACATGCAGAAGTTTCAAGACGTCGACTAATTTACAACACTAGGATCAGTTGTGAATTCGAAACAGAACACATTTCATATTCTGACGTAGGTGCACTTTATCTTCTTCATAATATGTATCTTATAATATATAATACCAATTAAAAAAATATCGAGAGTATATATGTTATCTTAAAATCTTTCTTGTGTGCATGAACTTGTCAGTTTTTTATGTTATAAGTGTACACGATGATTATGACGCTCACCTGATGGTAAGTGATACGCCTGACTGTGACAGAATGGCATTGAAGGATAATAATAACTGATAGACAGTTATTAGTCTCCGTCAATGCTGCACTGCGCCCGACACCAGAGACAACAGATGTTACATCTCTTACACCCGGTAATTTTATTAGCTAAAGTGCCATTGTCCCGAAGCAGAAGTGCAAAACTCTCCTGTTTCACGGAACGATATCTGGCACTGCGGTGGTAACTCCCTAGACGACTCAGTATCGAGTCAACTACCCGTTTATGTTGGTTTGGGTGCTTTTATGTAAAATTTGTATAATTAACAAAAAGTATACACGTGTGTTTATCCGTTGTTTAGATGGCTGTGTAAATAAATATCTTTTTACAAAGTTCCCAGTTTATCAAAAATAATTTCAATTGATAAAACTAAAACTTACAATACGATATGCAAAACAATTCAAATGCGTAGATATAAAGGTCCGCAATAAGTTTAAGTTTTTAGCTGACTCTGCGCGGACAGGTATAAGCTACATTCATCCCGGCCTCGGAAAGGTAAATCGAATCGGTTAGGGGTTGATTTATTCTTTGGGACATTAGAAGAGATTCGTCCATTTTAACAGGTACTAGATTGTTGGGTGTTGGGTTAAAATCTCATTACCGACGACACTTTTTAGAATTCAATGGCAGCTTTCAGTATGGCTGCTAATTTATTATAAAAATTGTAAAATTGTTATCAATATGTCAGGCTGTTTTTAATGTTTGAGTTTAGAGATCAGATTGGGGCAGTTTGTAGACATTCCCTGAAACAAAAATCACTTAAAATTTTTGATGTCCTCGACTTTGTTTTTGTTTGGAGCAGTATAGAAACGTCATGATCTGCTGGAGCTCAAATAAATATTATTCATCATCGATACACTTTCAAGGAGTAACTTGAATATAATTTTATTATAATTATAACTAAATTTTATATATATATATAATATCACAATAAAATTATATATATATATATATATTTTATTGTGATATTATCACCGTATTAGCCAAGGTACAATGACATGACATGAGAACAAAGCCCAATGTGACAAGTTTTTGTATCAAAATTATTTAACAGTGAGCACTAACAGTTAAACATGTAAAACACCAATGAACAAAAATAGCATCAAAATATTGTATACACGACACGATCACTTTATTCATCGCATTACGCCTGGTTCAATCTGCTAATGAACACGTCAATTGCTGCACGATATGGTTAACGAATGATTAGCCATCATAGCGAATACAAACTTTGAACAGGATCATTTCTAGGTGTAAATATTAGGTCCTTATTTATTTATTTATTTATTGCATTCCAGATGACATAGATGTTACATAAACAATTGACATAATATACTATCTAAACATCATATGGACCTTTACAGGCATAGCAACATGGAAGTCAGAGGGCAGATATTTTACCATAATATATTTAATTAATTTTCCTCGTGTCTTATGTATTTAATTATAATCGGTTTTTTCTTTATCATTTAAATATTCATTTATTTCGTAATAGCACTTTTTTATAAGATTCTTTCAGGAGTTTCATAAATTTTGGATATGAATCTTCATTTTTATATAATTGGTAAGTTATTGTAGATTTTTATAGACATAGGGTAAGGGCCAGAGCTATGCAAACTTAGATTTGATTTTATTTGGATTAAATTATTTTTATATTGGACGATAATTTCTGGGGACGTCTACGGTTTTAGTATATAAATAGGGATTCTTTTAATAAATTTACAGTTTCTAATATATAAATGCATGTAGGGTTAATATGTTTAAGTTTTTAAAATGAGGCTTACAACTGTCTGTTTGTTTTATATTTGTAAGGATTCGTATACATTTTTTTTGAAGTATAAATAGATCGTGTGAGTTGGTACTGTTACCCCAGAGAATTATACCATAGCTGAGCCACGCATATGCATAAGCATAGTATACTGTAATACTTGTATGCATGTTGGTGGATTGTTTGGTTTCTCTTAAAGCATATATATATTTGGATAATTTTGTTTTGACGGTTTCTATGTGGGCTTTCCAGTTAATATTTGAATCTATAACTATACCTAGAAGGGGAAATAAGGTACTGTTTCTAATTTTTTATTATTGTACATGATATTCATGGCTAGTTCGCTTTTTTGGCGTGGCCTTTAGAAATTATAGTACAGTATATATTTTAGAGCGTCGGTGGCTCAATGGTGTGGACTGTTGCTCTACTACCGGGAGGACTGGGGTTCAAATCCCGCTACGTCTTGATTTCGCCTGTTTTTTGTGGAGCGGCCCAAACGATTGTTCACCTTATGTCGTGTTCTGCTTGTGTGTCTGTTTTAAATAAATAAATATCCACTGACATTCACACAGCGCCATCTAGCCCCAAGTTGAGCGTGAAGCCTGTGGCATGGTACTAACAGGAAACATTAATATACCTATATACTTTGAAACACCCTGACCAATACAAACAGTTCATGTTCATGCACACAAATATTTGTATTGCTCGGGATCGATCCCGTAACCCTTGGTGTAGAAGCCGACGTCTCAACCAATACTCCAAATGGGTCGTCGCTTTGGCTTCTATGGTTTGATATATTTGCCATCGATACGCTAGGAAGAATCTAACACGTTAACGAGCACTAAAGTGTTATCACGCCATTTCATAATCGCGACATCAAATCGCAAAATCGCAATGCGTATCCCACTCAATCTGGTAATGAACACGCCGATTGCTATGCTGCGGTCTACGCCCAACTGGCTAACACAATTAGCCACCGTAACGAGTATTAGCTTTGAACGGGATGATTTCCGAACAAACAGACAGAATGCGAATCGAACGTTGCTGACAAATGGACGTTTGCATAAAAAATTGGCTAACTACGCGGTTTGATGGAGTTTTGGAGTTGCGATGAATTTAATTGTATAAGCGGACTAACTACGTCATGTCCTAACGTCAACTATTCTGCAATGCTTAAAGACAAAAGTCTTCGAGCAATGCGCCCTACCCGTGCTAACATACACAGCTGAGACATGGACACTGACTGCGGGATTGGTTCATAAGTTTAAAGTTACTCAACGCGCAATGGAGCGAGCTATGCTTGGAGTCTCTCTTAGGATAAGATCAGAAATGATTTAATCCGTAAGAGAACTTAAGTTACCGACATAGCCCACCGGATCAGCAAGTTGAAGTAGCAGTGGGCTGATAACTTATGTCGCAGAACCGATGGCCGTTGGAGCAGACGAGTTTTGGAGTGGAGACCGCGTCTTGGCAAGCGTAGCGTAGGACGCCCTCCAGCCCGATGGACCGTCGACTTACGAAAGGTCGCTGGTGGAAGCTGGATGAGAAAAGCGGAGGACCGGGATGTCTGGCGCAAAATGGGGGAACCTATGTCCAGCAGTGGACTGCAATAGAGAGAAGCGGCTAAAATTATATAGAAATACTCAATGACAGCATTATCTAAGATGTATTGAGGTGGTGAGGTTAAATTTCATAATATAAATGTGATTGTAAACTTCAATCCTAGATGGTATTTTAAGATAGCTTCATCCAGTGGTTTTGGCGCGATTTAAATAAATAAATATCTACTGATATTCACAAAGCGCCATTTAGCCCCAAGTTAAGCGTTAAGCCTGTATTATGGGTACTTAACAACGGATAAACATACATATATGGGTCATTCTAAGTTAAGAGGTAATATGTTGTATGAAGTGACGGCATGGTATTTTTTTAATATTTTTACTTAAGTATACATTTTTTTTATAGAAACTATTAAGTTAAAACGTTTACAAAGTGCCAGTCAATTTATTGGTTTTATCTCGATTTATAAGTGACCAGGGTAAATACTCAGTACAGGGTAGAGACAAGATGCACAGGGGAGGATACTTTATAGACAGGGAAGAGACATAGACATATTAAAAACAGGGTTATTTTTAAGAAACAACTTTATTTATTTATTTTATTTTTATTATGACTTATTTATAATCAGACTTTTCATTTCTTAGCAGTCTTTGTTTATAAAATTAAATATTTCTTAAGCACTAGGTACAAAACATAAGAAGGTTCTTACTTTTCCTTTCCAACACAACAAAAATATCTATAACTTTACTATCAATAGTCAATAATGAAATAAAAAGAAACAAAAACTTCTCTGAGTAAAAGTATTAAACTCTTCTTGTACTTAAACTATAAAAACATTTGATTTAAAAGGTAACTAAAAAAATCTTTTTCTAAAACCGGCGTTCAAAGACATCAATAGATTTATTAAATTCATAAAAAATTATGTCATCTACATGTAAACGAAATTTAGGACGTGTTTGTGGATAATCCAAAGAACCTAATTGAAAATGACGACATAACTCTGGGTCACAGAAGCAGCTCAAACTTTTCAATGTCAGGCAATTAGATATAAATACGCAACCGGTAACTTGCCTGAAAAAGTCTTTATACCTTCAGTAGAACCTAATTTTGCTGCTTTTTCAGATATGTCTGCATCATCTACGGTGAAAATTTTAATATTTGGGCAGGTTTTCTTAAGGGCTTCGGCTAAGTCATCTATTGATAAAATATCGGTCCCACTCGCAACTAATCTATCTGCAGTTCTGCAGACCTAAGTTGAGCTATTACAGCCTTTTGTTTTCTTATTATTAGGTTTCTTTTCTTGCTCGAATTGACTTTTGCTGTGCTGCCTGTGCTCGCATGTTCATATTTTGAGGGGGTAGTGGGTCTTCATTATCCGAACCTGGTGGTGTTTCAGGAGCATTGCTTATATCTTGAAGTGCTAAACGACGTCTACGAATTTTGCTTATTCTCTCCATACTTTTCTAGCCTTCCGGTGCTCTCTGGGAGGCATTTGCTTGACTGTCTTAATAACTCCTTTTTCTTTCTTCTTTTCATACTTTTCCCTTTTCTTGACTTTTTGTAGAGCGTACATATCTTTGTCATTTATAATTCTTTGGTATCGTAATCGTTCTGCTATCCTTTTTTTTTTTCGAGCCTTTCTTCGCGCGTCATTTTTTTTCTAGGTGCCATTTTGTCTGTAAAAAAGTCATATTAAATTGTAAAGCTATAAAGCCAAATAAAGATTCAGCCAAAAATGTAGAACTATTCATGAAAACGCATACAAATGTATCTCCCCTGGCCATTAAGTATCTCCCCTGCCATCTAAAGAGCCAGGGGAAATACGCCAGAGGAGATACATTTTCGATTGATATCTAAAATAGTCGTAAAAGTATTTCTCACACGCAATTCACAATCAAATGTAACAATGTACGCACTATTCATAGTGAATATTTAAGTTAATATTGTTATTTTAACAAATAATTGCCAAATAAAACTTACCAGAGGAAAGACTGCATTCACTCAACAGTTCTAACCCCAGCGAGCGGCGTGACTAAAATGGCCGTTAAAATGGCTGCGCAGTCGGCTCACGCGCCGCTTGCTGCTAGCTTCACGTTACATCCTATGCACTCAAGGTCACAACTTCCAAAAACTAGCAAAAAAAAACTGATTTTTGAACTAAAACAAAAAGCCAGAGGACGAGACACGAAAGACGAAGGACAAATTTCGACGTTGATATTATTTATGAAAAATTGGAATATAACTAAATTTACTTATAAGACACTGTGACTAAGTTATTGTTCTGTATAAAATTAACGATGGTAAAGTTATTATTGAATTTTGATACATTCATAATCACTGGTTTATAAATAAAGTCGGTTTGGGGACAGACCAGGGGAGTGACTTTTTTCTTATATTAGAACTTATTGTGACTAAATTACGTACATTGCTGTAATAAATTTAAGTGGGCATGTAGGAAACATTTAGTTTTAAGCAATAAATAGGTTAATTAGGAAGTAAGTATAAAAAAAATATATTATTTTGTCCTGCCCATCGAAAGTACCTCTTAACTTAGAATGACCCATATATATATATATTTTGTAAATACATACATATTATACATAGAAAACATCCAGACCATAACAAACAGACATGTTCATGCACACAAATGTTTGTACTGCCCGGGGATCGAACCCGGAACCCTTGGTGTTGCGGCCGACCTCTCAACCGCAACACCAAATGGGTCGTCAAATTATAAGGGGTTTTTTTGACGACCCATTTGGTGTTGCATATGTATATAAAAAGTATGTTTATCCGTTGTTCAGTACCCATAATACCCATATGTCTAGATGGCACGTGTGAATGTCATTTAAAAAAATCATGATGAAAAGTATTTCAATACGCATTGGATCCGATTGGTGGGTTACGGCCCGAATCTCCCAATAATTGTGCTAAGCGGGAAGGCTTGTTCCTTGTAGTGGACCGTTATAGGCTGATGATGAAGTATTAAGTATTGCAGCTGAAAACATATGTGTAGCTCCTTCGGAGACACGACTGTCTGTTATTGTTGACGGCCCATTTGATGTAATGGTTGAGACGTCGGCTACACCCAGGGTTCCGGGTTCGATATCCCGTCAGTACAAACATTTGTGAGCATGAACATGTCTGTTTGTTGTGGCCTGGGTGTTTTCTATATATATATATGTTATGTCTGAATTTACAAACCAAAAATGTAAAGTATGTTTTTCCGTTGTTTAGGACCCATCTTACGAGCTAAATGCTTAGTTTGGGCTTAATGGTGCTGTGCAGTCGTCCTCGAGGGCCCAGTGCGAAGTGGTTGATTACACGAACAAACTTTTAATCTCTTTGCAGGCGTGCGCAGGTTCCCTCCCGATGGTTTCCTTCATCGTAAGAGCGTCGGATCAACCGATATATAGTTTTGAAAATTCGAAAAGATGTACGCGGCGCGGATTTTGAACCTGCACCCTCCATACCACCAACAGTTCACACCAGTGAGCCCCAACGCTTTTATTTTTTTGGTAATATAAAAAACAACGTTGTATTTAAGTCATTTCCTTCAATCAAAACAAATCTGAACAGAATTGGAAATGATGCTCCGTTAATATTATTATTGTCTTGCCCAAGCTGATAGCTTTTAGATTCGGCAACTCGGTCCGTTTCCACTTCAAACGGTTTTCAGGGTTCCTTATCTTTATATTTCACTAGCTGACCCGACAGACTTCGTCCTGTCAGAAAAAATTGTAATGTGGCAGTGTTTTGTTCCTACCTTTATTATATTCTTTGCAAAAATATCCTGAACAGAACCGTCACCCTGGTAATAATTTGGTGTAAATTAAAAATAATTAAATAAAACACTATAAGTATTTCAAACGTAAGTAAAAAAAGTTCAAAAGTAATTAATTGTAAATTTAATCATGTAAATCATAATTATTAACAAAAAAAATATCAGTTCTATTTTCATTGTAGTGCTTTGTGATAAACGATGTCCGGCGAAGGCGGCAAATCGATATTGACAGTTGTTTTTTTTTTTTTTTTTTTTAATCTGATATGACTTGAAGTCGAATCCTTTAAAGCCATACCAATGTTTTTTTTTGTCACGTGCCAAAAGTAAATCAAAAGAAATAATATCGCAAAGCCGACCAAGTTGTTATTATTATATTTTGTGACTATTCAATTTGGTCGGGTCCGCGATCACTTTTTTTTAGTTTCTGAACGCGACATTAAATCCTCCAACAACTCCAACACGCACACTGTTTTGATAGATATGATTGAATTTGAACTTTGTATAGCGGTAAGAAAATGCACATTTACTTTTTGACGTTAGGAACACACCTACATTTCTTAGATAACAGTGAGTGCTTGTAATTTAATATGAACTTTATATGATAATAGCAATTAAGCTCAAATTGATTCTACGTTTTAGTTAGAAAACGTTGGTATGTGAAAAAGAAAAGGGCTGTTTTTAGGGTTTTCCCGGCAATTATTCGATTTTTTCTCGCCGTAAGAACCATCCTTGGACTTCAACGAACATTTTAAAAAAGAATTGGCCAAATTGGTCCATGCGTTGTTGAGTTATGCGCTCACCAACACATTTTGCGATTCATTTTTATATTATAGATATTCATATCATTTTTATTGTTTATGTTGGTATACAATAGTTCTTCATAGATAATAGTAAAGGTGAATTTCTTAGGGCATTGCCAATTTAAAACCAAGACTTGTTTCTGAGCACACACACAGCGCCATTACGCCCCAAACTCAGTATTAGCCTGTAATGTGGGTTCTAAAAACAACGGATAAACGTACTCAATAACTTTTTTTTTGTATATACAAACAATATACATAAAAACACCCAGACCAACATGCACACACATGTTTGTACAGCTCAGGGATCGAACCTGGAAGCTATAGTGTAGCCGACATCTCAACCATTACGCTAAATTGGTTGTTCAAATAATTATATTTTCAAAGTCAGAGTAAGTACTTATCTTTTAAAAAGCTACCATTACATAGTTATAGTAGTATATGTGTGTATAGAGAACATTGAAACATAATTTGTCTAAAACTGAGAACGAACGAACGAATGAGATATTGTTGTATGAGTCATATTCGAATTATTAATATCTGCGGAACCCGAGTCCTTCAGACATTTGCTTGGATTGTTAACTCATTTTAAGGTACACTATCTTGTGCAAGATTTAAAAACGCTCTATTTGTAGCTTACAGATTAGTAAATTCCAATAATTTAATTAAATTTAGACCTCATTAAATAATGCGATCCGATACAGAACTGCGACGTTTTATTGCTTTTATGGTTTAAAACTACTTCAAAATATTTCAATGTATGTTCACACAATAATTATATGTTCTCAGGAAAGACGATAGATTGAACCATAACGATAATAAGTACTTTAAGTGGATAAAAACAGTAATGATACTGTAATTGTGTATTCATACTAGTGTAACGGATATATTTAACACTTAATAGTAAGATAGAAAGTAACAACTGTATCTTAGTTGACGCGCTAAAGAAGCAGTTATTTCAAATGTCAGTTAACAAATCTAAAAAATATACGCAACTCAATCATCTCAAAACCATAGTATTTAGCTGGGATCATTGATTGATTGATAACCAACCTTATTAATAGTACGTTGGAGCTCACTCACTATAAACGTGTTTCCAACAGATGGAGCCTAACTACAGGTTAGAAGTTTGTCATCTAGTATAGAAATATTTGTATCTTCACCACTGCAATCTGTATCTGTGTTAAGGTTGTAATATATTTTAATTATTTTCTTTTATTTTATAAGTATTTATTGTAAATATAACAATATTTTCGAATTTCTTTTTAGCGAACATTTTTTTTTCTTTATAGTTTACTGGTTGAGATCTGTATTATGTAAAAAAAGCATGTATACGGTAGAACTGAGTAATCTCCTGTTTGATTTTGGAAAAAATATAAAGAGACAAATATGGTAATTAACACACGATCACAGATCAAATGTGAAATCAATATTACCTTGGTGTTTACAGTGTTTTCCTCATTGCCATTAAATAGACGAGGAAATCTAAATAAATCATAGCACTACACTGCTCTACAGGCATTAAAGCAGGCGGTACATTGAATTCGTTATCCTCACAACTTCGGTTTTAATCAACACAAACAATTTTGCTCTCACCCACTCTCGGTCTAAGGCTCTGAGGAGCCTTGCTACATTTATAATGGTGATAAAGTGTATTCTCGAATACTGGAACGAGTTATTCTCATCACAACGTGACTTTTTCAGAGAAACACTTGAAAATATTTTTAATATCCGTTACACTTTACGTAATACTTGACAGACTCGAAAGCTTCTAGTTTTTCTTAAATCAGTTGGCAACATGACATTGCTAAATGCACAATGGTATAAAAGTAACCAAGTAATAAAATATAACCACCTGTGACATTGGCTCATTGGTGTGGGGTTACCAATATAACCACCTGTGACATTGGCTCATTGGTGTGGGGTTACCAATATAACCACCTGTGACATTGGCTCATTGGTGTGGGGTTACCAATATAACCACCTGTGACATTGGCTCATTGGTGTGGGGTTACCAATACTCATTATCACTCATAATGCGTCCAACGTAATGGAGAAGATTACGATCATCTGACCTTTCAAGAAACAGTTGTCAGATCTCACCACAGTATAATACACCTATTTGAGTAGGATATAAGCTTCTTTATTAGTAACCTTATAATTTTCGTTAAAATATATTTTTATTAATAATAGATACTATTGATAAACTGGATCTTATATGAGATTTATACTAACCATTTATTAATACTGATATTTAAAAGGATCATAATTTTCCAAGGTTTTCAGAAATCCCATATCCCAAAAAAAATTGGCCAAGCACGAGTTAGACTCACCCGTGGAGGGTTCCCCAGCAGCAAGTTACATAAAATAAAATTATTTTTATTTACGTAGGCACCTACTCCACTTTACTATGAAAAAATAGTGGTTCACCGTTTATGGCGTATAAAATAAAAACTACAGACCAGAAATTGTTCAAACTAAATTTCGTTGTTAGATTTTATGGTCATGTAAATCATATATTTCAACCGCAAAATATTTTTTTTTTCAAGTTTCTTATTAAAACCTAATAGCGGTTCACAGAATACATATTCTTACAACGTTTGAATAGAGTAGTGCTTATAGATTTGGAGGAAAAAGGGTGTGACATACGGTCGGACGGACAGACAAACAAACAGACTTAACGAATCTATAAGGGTTCCGTTTTTTGCAATTTGGCTACGGAATCCTAAAAATACGGTAATACGCGACAGTAAATAGTTAAAGTAATAACTAGGTTTATGACTTTCTGTCAATATTTTTTTATACTGTGTCTATATTTAGTATAAAAGATGACGATAGAAATCACAATTGTTATTTTTTTTACTGGCATTGATTTTGTTAGCTCGACAACTTAAGGAGAATTATGTTTTCCAAACAAAACATGTAGTGTGCATCTTATACTCGTACGTATATAAAGCTTCTATGAAGCTGTGCACGTCGCGTCAGTATAAGTTTTGCGTACCTAAAATTCATTAAAAATGTCTATTAGGCAATGCACTCAGCTTCAGAGCATAAACGACAGTTAAAATGGAAACATAGAACATGTTCTGTTAATGCAATAGCTGCGTACGCATTCAACACCCACATTTAATAATAAGTTCCATTTTATCAACGGTATTCTTACAACAACAGTAATTTAAAAAGCGTGTGAAATATAATGTACAAAATATTTTGTAATCTAGAATAATATAATATAATATCGACTATACCATATACTATGGGTATACTTATTATTTAAAGTCATAGTGAAACACACAACACACACTCAACTGTTAAATAAAACATATATACCTAAGTCGTCTTAGTAGTTAATGTTTTCCGCGACAGTGTCATTGGTTGATAGATAATAATAAAAATTATAAAAAAAATTGAGGTGCATCATCTGGCGCATTTTGTAAGACACCAACAGGTTTGTTTTAAACAAGATGGTGAAACTTGGAAGTCTATTAATTTGAGGCATGCTCATAAACGTTGCGAAAAGAACGCCCCGAAACTTCCAGAACATTTTTTATTGTTTTAGCATAATTTCCCGACGGAACTACGAGTATTCTCAGTGGGTATTTTCGTTTCATGACCGGATTATGAATACTTTTTCCGTTTTGAAACTTTTTAATGGCGGTTAACTTTAGCATTTAAATTCGGTACACTCATAAAGTTTTCATCGAAACGTGAATACACAGTATGAAGTACAAAGAAGATAATCTTATTGTTTCTGTTTTCAGGGACCGACAAAGCGTAATTACTAAACTCTGTAAATCAAATCTAACAACAGAAATAAAGAAAGATCATTATGCAGATATTAAATGTACGATTGGACAAGTAATTGGACCTGGATGAATAAAATACGCAGACTGCATTAATGGCCAATTAAATGTTGAGATTTCAGATGAAAGTTTGCACACAGTTCCAATAGTAGCATAACATTTTTATTTGGTCGCATTCAACGCTTCCGAAAAACGACAGGCTATAGAGTCAGCTGTGCAACAAGCGTACCATTGATTTTACCCACAATCTTTTCACTTCATAAAAGTCATGATTACAAAGAAAGTAATGGAGATTCTTAGCTCCCAGTTTTCGAAAAAATAAATTTGTAGAAACAAATTAAAGTATCGATATTAAAATATTAAGTATGAAGCATCGCATAATAATTGAAAGAAAGAAGAAAGAAAGAAAAACCATTTATTGACCTTTGACAAATTAAAAAACAATAATAGAGATAAAAAAAAAACTTAAATATTACTTATTTTGACATCAAAAACAGAAACATAAAAATAAAAAAAAACATAAAAATAAACAGGTCAAATGGTTCCGTCTCAGCATAAGCCATTGCGATGCTTTGCAAAGACGTCGCAACAGCGCCGATATTCTGACGGAACCCATTGTAGAAATGACGTCACAAAAAACCAATAATAAAACATTTTAAAAGTGAAATTAACTTAAAATTATATACAGAAAAATTAGAACATTAATGAACGATAACATAACATAAATTGGTAAAACGAAACGGTTATGACAGCGTTATGACACACTGACATTGACGCTTCACATGTATGATTTTTAGACAAACAAAACAAACGAAAAGGAAGATAGTTAAAGAATATTTTTACAATTAATTGCATATCATAACGCAGCCATCAAATAAATTCTCGCCTCATTTAGCAAACCTTAAGAGCAGAAGGTTCTGTTCCTATTTCTAACACATTTTTTTTTAAAACAGTTACTTACAACTGAGTTTCTTGCTGGGTTCTTCTCAGAGGAAAACTACCGTCCGAACCAGTTGTAGCTTCATTTGACATTCATAAGTATTATGTAAGCACCTAAACTAAATAAACATTTTTCATTTTCATTATCGGGAACACTTTGACTTTGGACTAGGATTTGACAAGTCTATTGTCAAGTGAAATCAGATTGCCGCCTGACTTAAACTACTCTTTAACTGGAATGAGACCAAGAAGACCGTCAAAATACACTTAAAATAGTAATTCTTCAAATTTTTGGCCATAAAACCAACTATAGTAAAAGCAAACCTTAAATGATTAAAATTGCGCAGAGCTATTAAAATTAGAAGACGATATAATGTAAACTTAGTTCGATTTAGCAATCGGTTAAGTAAAAATCAATTCAGGTTCAAATTATTAACTTGAGCTTCTGCTCATGAACGTATTATAGATGATTCGAGAACCGTCTGAGTTTCATCCAGTAAGACCCCAGTTATTGGTAGCGTTGTGAGTACTCGACGCTGCAATCACAGACCATTGTCGTCCGACATTTTTAATAACCCAGGTGTTAGCTTTTGCCCTGAAGACATTCCTTTTTATAAGCCATTTCACTAATTAAATACCTGAACAATGAACTTGAAAATACACTGTCCTACTTTTTTTAACGAAACCAAATCTGCTTTTTATAATTATTTATTAATTTTCCATTAATAGTACTCGTAATTTAAACTAGTCACACAGTTTTCTGTTGCGCAGAATAGATAATGAATAGAGATAAAAATATTAGGTAAATAACATTATTTTGAAACTTTGGGCTAACATTGAGATACTTGTATCGTCGCAATATTTGGAAGTTTACTTGTGCGGTTAGTTGATTCAATGTTACAAGAGCACCTTTTCTCCTGTACAGAATTATCTAAAACTCTGTTATTGTAGTCGTCTTCAACATATTTTAACAATGCTTCCTTTTACAGGATAAAGGAACAAAGTTAGGTTTAAGGAACAGTAGGTTAAGTGTTTACCTTTAGGGATTCACATCCGTTGCACTGTGCGTTGTGTTTGCTAAATCCTTAAGACTTCTTGTTATTGAATAATATACCTTATGTTACGATGTCTTCTGTTACAATAAATCCTATGTCACTAGATCCTCGTTCAGATATCTTACTAAAGAAGTTGATTATTATTTATTAATTATAACATATTATTAAAAAAAGGAGTTTTTATTCGTAAGGCAGAACAAACATGACTCAGTGCTTTTCAACCGATTAAACTCTTTCTAACATGAATTCAAGAAGGAAATTTAACAGACGTTTAATATGTACATTGCGAAGACAGCGCTTTGATGCGTGGAACATGAAAAGTGCAAATACTGTAATGTTTGCGCGTTTGCCGAGACACGACAGCGGTGACGAACCGTGACGAAGCGAACCCAAGACCTTTGATTATGCGATCTAAAGCTCCTCTGAAAACGCGTTTTGTGCTATTAACCTACAAATACAACAGCATTTTCAAAGTATTGACAAATTGTCAAAGGTTTATGTACGTAACCCTAATAGGCGTAGCGTACTTACCTAAAGGATAATTATGTGTATAACGGCGGGTCATCAGAAGAAGCATTGACGAAACCCGATTGCTCGTCCATTGCAAAGAGTTTCTTCGAAATAATAAGGCAGGCGTGTAAACCAATGTGGATTTATTCCGTTTTATAACAAACCACGTGGAAATATCCCCCAGATGAGCGTGATGTCTTCGGATGTCTTTACTCGGCGGCCGGAAACAGAATGCTTCTCAAAATGGCCGCCGTCCGATCCGGCCAGCGACAATCCAGTGCTGCCATTTTAATAAAATTAAAAATATCGATCATCACGCTCGTCTTTACAATCGAGTCGAAAAAATAATAATAAAGAAACAATATCGAACTGCTTGACATTTAAGTTTAAAAAACAAACGGTATTCGTAAACATAATGTTGGATGTTCTCCGACACGGCCATTCTGACAGCGTCACGCGTCCTCGCGTGGGTGTTCAATCTGAAAGTAATAACATTCACCGCAGTAGATACTACTCTCAGTCACTTCTGTCTACAATGGAGCAAGGTTTAGAATGCAAACTTTGTAAGATTAAGAACTTAAATTTCTTTAATCATTATTAGTTGTTTTGTAATTACAATCATGTAGAAACAAAAAAAATGGAAACAAAATACAATAAACTGGTTTTAGAACCTCAGAAATGTTGTATCACGTCACCAGCTATTAAATACCCTTTTTTTACATTACCACTTGACCAGTAATGATTAGAGTAATCACTTGACTAGCGATCATTCTAAAATTTTACGCTTAACCAGCAGTTTCGCTTAACCAGCGACTTCGCTTAACCAGCGGTTTCGCTTAACCAGCGACTTCGCTTAACCAGCGGTTTCGCTTAACCAGCGACTTCGCTTAACCAGCGGTTTCGCTTAACCAGCGACTTCGCTTTACCAGCGGTTTCGCTTAACCAGCGACTTCGCCCAACCAGCGGCTTCACTTAACCAGTGATAGGATGCATAGTTAGATGCGCATCGCGCACTCTTCGGTTAAACCGGAGCTACGACTACATGCTAACATATGCAGCTTGAAGTTATGAAACCAGTTTTAAAAAAATAAAAAGAAAAATATTAAACCAATTTCAGTAAATAATCATTACAAACAACTCAAGTTTTTTTTTTTAAATAAAATTTTATAATAGGACATGTTTGTTTTCAATATCTTACTCTTTAGAAACATTTTCATTATTTGGCCTAACTTGTGTTTCAACCACAACATTTCGTTAGGTATTTTAGTAATAATATCAACGTCTTTGTAGGTAGTTCAATCTCATGCTTCTCGGACAAATCATCAGCAAATTTCTTAGAATTAGTTACTTCTTAATGCTTTGATCAGATACCTATCACCGTCTAGGACCTCGGCGATAGAAAAGGACCATTTTATTTAGGATGTAATTTTGTTTGGTCCCTTTCTTCATTTTGCACTATTAAATCACCTACAGCAAAATTTTGAACCTTCACCTTTGTGCTGTCGAAACGATACTCAGCATAGGCAGAGTTTTTGTCCATACTAGTATCAGCTTGCCCACAAACCACGTCGATAAAACCAACAAGCTCAACGTCATCGGTAAAAGGAAGATCCAAAAGCCCAGCAAGTTTGCCTACAAGAAGGGGCCTACTCTAGGGGACTCGAATCAGTAACCCTATTGATTGTTAGTGGTGGATTCAACGCTAGCTGAACGACGTACCGTCGACAAACTTTCAATCAAATTTAGACATGAACTCGAACCAATACATGTCGAACATCGTGTTCTCCCAGCCTACATTACTTAAAGACTGGTGTACAGAATTTACGAGAGACAACCATCGACACCTGTTATTCCGCTGCAATTTCCTATGAGAGACACGTCTTCTAACATTATATTATGTCCTAGCGACATCCTCGTTCACGCGATGTTCATTGTGATCATCAATCAACTCCAGGACTTCAGGATCACACTGCTGTTCCGCTGACAACCGTAGTCTGGAACGTTGGCGATATCAATCCTCATCTGTTGGACCCTAGAAACGGACTCTACAGGTTAGGGATTTCATGACAAGAAATCCACATGACACATCCTTATTCCATCCCTAAAAACAATATCAAAGTCAAAGGCTTGTAGAACCGGACCACCACCGATGCACACGAAGAGTGAGATCTGCTTTCCGATGAGAAGACTTCAATGCGCTGCAGTCTGTTACGACAACTATCTTGTTCTCATACAAGTATTGAAGGAAATGCTCAATCGATTTCACAACCGCTAAGGTTTCCAGCTCGTAAGAGTGGTATTTTGCCTCAACGGGTGTTGTTCGTTTGCTGTAGAAACCAACGACGTGAATTCTACCATTCTTATTTTGGATTAAGATTCCTGCATATCCGATCAAGCGACACATCTGTATGCAGTTCAAACGGACTATCAAAGATAACTAAAACGGGCTCATTAGTCAATACAGAGATAACTTTCGAACTAATCTCTTCACGTTCCAGCTTGTAATCGAATCTCTATTAGACCTACATTAGCATGACCAGAAGGTGTATCAGAAACGAAGCAATATCTGAATTTGTTTGACAGATTTACAAGTTAAGGCTTAGACTCAACTAATCGTTAAAATCAATTTCAGCAGGGGTAGACGTTCAGGCATTTATTGTTAGCGTCTTCGCAAAATAAAGCTTTTTGGTAGACATTAAAATGTGTGAATCTTGAGGTAAAACATCATAATAATATTGTGACGTAAGTATTTGTCCGGGAGAACATGAAAAAGAATTTCAAGAGCAATATCGTCAATATGGTCCATGGCTAAAATCTGCACGGTACTATAAACACTTCTTGCACTCAATGCCGGTCATATTAACAGTGTGATTATATTCGCTTGCCATGGATTCTTGACGATATTGACTCCTTTATAAGAGTTCACTCTGCTCCAGTGTCATCCCAAAATGAAAATGACTCACCAAAACGCTGCATAACACCAGCAGGGGCTGCAACGGTGCAGATGTCTACACGTCGCTCGCCAGCGTTGTTAGCAGAGAACCTGGCTTGGCACCATTGATCTTTATCGGCAGCCGGCATCTTGAGGAGTAGTGACCTTTGTTCCCACAGTTGTAACAGGTCACAGCAGCATTAACATCATTAGACTTCAAAGTGGGGGAGCTCGATTGTTCTGGCGTCAACATAGAGTGATGATTCTCCCTTCTCTGGTTATCCTTCTTAAATCGGCAGACAGAAATGTGATGCCCATGTCTTCCACAATGAGCGCACTTCACAAATGTAGGCGACGACGTGAATTTGCACTTGGCATCAGGAGGTCCATTCCCTTGATCCATAAAAGGGGTTGATTTCCTCTTGAGGTACGACCACGCCTTCAATTCTTGCTGAAGCTTAGCACGTGTGGCGATTCCAGACGTAAAAGCAAGGCGGTTTACACTTGGTTCTATTTGAGCAAGGTGCGCAATCACAGTAGAACAACAATTTGCTCTACATCCATGTTCTTCCAGCGTGACAGTAGTACATTAATCTGGGAAGCGGCATAGGAGGCAAGGCATTCGTTTTCTTTTAGCTTACTGTTCCACAGATGCAGCAGGGTAGCAGCGGCAGTCTCAGGTGTGTCGTAACGCGCAGTAAAAACTTCTTGAAAATACTTCCATTCCATACCAGGATAAGATATTTGTGACAGCCAAATCGAAGCCTGACCCTTTAAGGACTAACTCAGTGCAATCATCAGTGGTGCTCCATTGAGCGGGTTATCAGCCATACAAATACTTGCAGTGGATAACCAAGCACGTGCGTTCATATTCACTTTGTCAGGATCGAATTCCGGCAGGTGCACAACATGGCTTGACGACGGTCCTTTCATAGCGTGGATAAGGGCGAGAAAATTTTTATTTTGTTGCTCCAACAATAATCTCCACCTTTCTTCCATGTTGTCATTTCGTCCACATGGTCGGTCCAATCCCACTTCTGATAACGGCGGGTCATCAGAAGAAGCATTGACGAAACCCGATTGCTCGTCCATTGCAAAGAGTTTCTTCGAAATAATAAGGCAGGCGTGTAAACCAATGTGGATTTATTCCGTTTTATAACAAACCACGTGGAAATATCCCCCAGATGAGCGTGATGTCTTCGGATGTCTTTACTACTCGGCGGCCGGAAACAGAATGCTTCTCAAAATGGCCGCCGTCCGATCCGGCCAGCGACAATCCAGTGCTGCCATTTTAATAAAATTAAAAATATCGATCATCACGCTCGTCTTTACAATCGAGTCGAAAAAATAATAATAAAGAAACAATATCGAACTGCTTGACATTTAAGTTTAAAAAACAAACGGTATTCGTAAACATAATGTTGGATGTTCTCCGACTTATCATATTATAATAGAAACACCCAGACATTATAAACATAAATGTTCATGCAAACAAATGTTTGTACTGCCCGGGTATCAAACGGGAACCCTTGGTGAAGAAACCGACGTCTCGACCATTACACCACATGGGTCGGAAGGTTTTTTGCGTCTAGTGTGCGAAGGGGATGACTTGTGAAGGTTGCTGGTGAAATAAATGAGAAAGTGGAGACCAGGGTATCCAGGCGCAGAATGGCTCTATTGTATTTTTATTATACAACAGTTTTGATTTGTTTTTTGAGAGCGTCGGTGGCTCAATGGTATGGACTGTCGCCTTCCTACCGGGAGGGCTGAGGTTCAAATTCCGACACGTACCAATGTGTTTTCGTATTTCGAAAATATATGTACGTTATCCGACGCTCTTACGGTGAAGGAAAACATCGTGAGGAAATCTTCTTCATGCACACCTGCGAAAGATTCGAAGGTTGTGTGTGAAGTCGTCCAATCCGCACTTGGCCCGCGTGACGACAAAGGCCTAATCACTCTATACGGGTAGGCTCGTGCCTCGGTGGGGACGTTTAATGAGCTGATGATGATGATACAACAGTTTTATTGAAACTTGATGGGTGAACTACAAAATCCTCTCCGGGTGCTATCCATGCTAGCTAGCTTCGCCACTGTTAAGACGACATCTGGTAGTGCTGCCTGAACTTCAGTCACGTCAGAGTCGTCTTAAAGCATTATCATCATCATC
>PQWD01002919.1:0-11503 GCA_019425675.1 Leucinodes orbonalis
TGCCACATCTACGAAATTGCCACGAATTTGTGTCTATTCAATTTGTAATTTGTACATGTAAAGGTTGAACTATAAATAATGTACTAAGTTATGAATTAATTAAATAATATATAAAGGCATTACATAAGTCGTGAAAAATACAATATTCTTTTATTTAGAAACTTTGATCACCGATTTGCTTACTGCGTAACCTATCTACAAAATAAAATAAAAATTCCCGTTTGCTAGGTAACTATAAATTTTGTTTACGAATCACACACATATCCCATATTCAAGTCCTAGGCTAGTTTTATTAATTTATAACACAATACACAGACAGATTGTTGATAGTTAATAGAAAAAATATATCTCCCGCTATACAGTGAACATATTTCAGAGCACATAACGCCTGACAATATTTCTCCAATTATGTTAACATATTAAAAAATACGCGCATCAATTGTAAACATTGCATTTGTGCAACATTGCAATATAGAAACTACACAATCGTGTTGCTACGCCGTTTTCTATGCATAGCAACTCATGACGCCTGCCGACCAATGTGTTCCATAAAATACCGTGCGTTGGTAAGTGTTAAGGCGAATTCTCAAAGTATATGGCTACATTAATAATAATGTAAACAAAAAATAAATATCCACTGAAATTCACACAACGACATATATCCCCACGTTAAGCGTGAAGCCTGTATTATGGGTACTCAACAACAGATAAACATATAATATTTTTTTTTGTAAAACATTATATACAATGAAAATACCCAGACCATTACAAACAGAGATGTTCATGCACACAAACGTTTGTACTGCGGGGGATCAATCCCGGAACCCTTGGTGTTGCAGCCGACGTCTCAACTGCTACTCCAAATGGGTCGTCAAACAATGTTAAAAAATATTAATGTAGAATAAATATATGAATCACTAACATGAAAAGTGACAGATGATCATGGGAGCAGCGCTCACATATTTAACCTAACCATTTATTAGGTACTGCTACATAACATAACCCACCTGGCAAGTGTGGCTTTTAAACCAATAATAAAAAAAACTACAAATCAGGACTAATGATTTTTACTTTCATAAATATATACTTGTTAAATATTTCACGAATCCGATTATATAAGGTATTTTTTTCGAACTGACTACTGCTGTTGGCCGCAGATGGCCTTTACAGCTTCACCGGGCAAGTGGCGAGCGCAGATGGCTCTCAGCCTAAGAGTAAGACGCATTTAGCATCTCTTCAGCATTGCTTGGAGATATTTCCACAATACCTATTGTTGGGAAGCTTTTCACAAAGTATTTCACTGGTGCCAATTGCTCGATATTAATATAAGACAGAATAATTTTATCTTAATACGAGCAAACCAAAACATTTAAGATGAAAAATAAATGAGCAAATATAAAATACATTTGATTCTTACACTATTAATGTAAAAGACAATACTTAAAAGTTTTATAAACGTTAATTTAAACCACACCATATTAAAGACCTAAAATAGTTTTAAAAAGATCTCCTTATTGGTGTTGTTAAAAATAGTATAATATACAAGAACGAATACAAAGACAATAACTTAGTTAAAATGACATAATTCCTTATAATCTATAACAAGATACTACGTTAAAGCATTGCGTAGGTACAAAACACGAAACGAGTTATTTTTAAATATATGTAAAGGCAATTAATTACTTGTGGTTAATTGTGTTTTATATTCGTACAAGGACGGTTACCTAGTATAGGGTAAGGTCATCGTGTTCAACTTTTCGCAATTGAAACAAATTTAATAATAACAGTATTTTTGGAAACAGTTCAGTGATAAGTTGCTTATATATTATATGTATGTACAAGTGATTTTGTGCTTGGTAATTAATGTCATCATGATTAAAAGTAGGTAAAAATATTCTAATAACGTCGGTGGTGACCATTTGTATGAAGACTCATGTGGTGTTATGGTTGAGAATTTGGCTATCAAGTCGGTGCCAAAATTTACGAGTTCGATAACCGAACAGTAGAAACATTTGTGGTTTGACAAGACCTATAATTTGGGGAAATCTCGATAATGAAATTAATTACTTAAACAATGGATCAACGCGAGGAGATATCGATCATCAGAGTAACTAAAAAAATTGGTGATCAATTCTTTAACATGCCCTCAGTTAACTTTGCACCTGTCGTTTTATCGAAAATGCATGCATCAGCGAATGACTTACGAAATGATGATCATCATCAGCCGCCTACAACGCCTTACTGCTGTTCACAAACCTACCGCCATAGCCATGGGGAAATCAATGAAGGCCATCGTCTTTTTTTATGTTACAAAGTGAACAGGGCGGCCAGGATGCTCACCTGATGGTAAGTGATACGCCTGACCATGACAGAGCGGCATTGAAGGAGACCAACAACTGATAAACAGATATTATCCATCAATGCCGCACTGCGCCCGTCACCCGAGACAACAGATGTAGTCTCTCATACCCGGTAATTTCACTAGCTACAGTGCTCTCATCCCGAAACACAAAAGTGTATAGCACTATTATTTCACGTGACGATATCTGGAATTGCAGTGGTGGTAGACATAGTGAGTCTTCTTCTTGTCAACAGTTCAGATAGCCTTATCCCAAAACCTGGCCACAGCTATAGCGGTATCCGACGCTACTTTCAAGTCCTGCTTAGAGCACGCAGATGGACACAGGGGTCATGAAAGCGACATCTAGAGTGACCAGTGAAGATTAGGGCAATGCTATCATGTGATACCGTCACGGCATTGCGCAACATTTCCCTGTTCGCGTCGTCGCACGGACCTACGGCAACTTGTACCACGTGCCCCAGTCAAGGATGACTCTAATCAGCGGCTATTCTTAGCCTAATTTTGTTACCAGTCTACTAGGCCAGTGTCGTGTTCACATTAAGATGTGTTTATTACAAGCATTTGTAACAATTGACTGTTAGATGTTTATGCCGTCGTAGAAACAAAATTCAACTATGTGTTATTTACCCATAGACATTTATCTCTCTCTATCTCTCTTCAACCTATTGCAGTCCACTGCTGGACATTGGTCTCCCCCATTTTGCGCCAGATATCCCGGTCCATAGACATTTATCTAGCCTCAATTACAATTAGCTTATACTATGGGGACGAAACAACGGATAATCATGTAGGTAGAATACTTTTTTCAAAACACACATCATACCCATGTATGTTTTCTATAAACTCAAACCAAAACCAATCAGAAATGTTCATGCACACATAAGTAACTGCACGGATTTCGAACCCGGTACTTTTGGTGTATAAGAGACATTGCAACCATCACACCACATCGGCCGTTATAAGAATAGAATTACACTGACGTGACCGCCAGAGACGCCTTAAAACGTCATAAGCAACAGATTTATTCTAAGGTTATTTGGAAGAGCTCAATCGTAATAATCCCATATTGGTTTAATGCTTTTTTCGTTTCATGTACTTGGTTTTAACTGTGTGCAAGTGTCTATCTAACCATTTCTAAAGAATTCAACTGCCTACTACTTTTGTTTTTCTGCAATAGGAGGCAAACGGTTCATCTAATGGTAAATGACACTGACAAGTACATTTGCAATACCAGCGGATACTGAAAGGCCCTTTTAATGGGAACGCGCTCATGTAAAAGCACACTTGCAAAAACCCAGTCGGGCATGCACTTGGGGACCTTCGATCGGGGCGATCACCTGACTGCGCCAACGAGGTCGGCGCTCGGTCGCCGAGCCCATGCTCAACATTGGCTGTTTCTAGGCCTTGAATTCGCGGGTTCGTCGACCTTTGCGTTAGGGTTGGCAAACCGTCTTTCAAAGGTTACTTTCAAAAGTATCAGCTTTTAAGAAGTATGAACCGAAAAATATTGCTGGGCGAAATTATATGAGTTTATTTAAGACCCTCAACCGGACTTATAGACCTGATTAAGGTGGCGTGACAGCAGATGGCTGTCAACTGCTAGGAATCGGTCGGGAATTTATTAGGGGAAGGCTTCGTGCAGCAGTGGACATTTTAGGTTGTAAGTAATGATTACGATGATTTGAGACCTATAATATAAACCACACAATGTAACAAATTAATGAATAATACTATAAGCATGAAACAAGTAAAGCTGGTGGAAAACCACATCCGTTTATTGGCGGTAAAGGGTAAAGTTGTTTGCTTGTTCTTGGATTCCTGCCGCTTGAATGATTAATGAACAAACATGCAGGCAAACGAGCAGGCGGTTCACCCGATTAATATCAGGTGATACCCGAGTAATACTTGACACTCATTACTCCGAAAACCTAGCTTTTCAACAGCTTTAAAGCTCATGTAGTTTTTTTATGATATAGGTAGCAAACGAGCAAGAGAGACACTTGATGGAAAGTGTTCACCTCCGTCCAGTGACAACGGTGACACCAGAAGTGCCACCGGGGCGTTGCTTGCCTTTTAAGGAATTCACTCTTTTCTTAAAGTCCAATCGGCAAACAAACTATACGCTCAAAGTACTAGGCTCTGTGCTAATTCCAATTGTATATATAGCAATGTCTGAAGTCAATATCTACAAGGCCTCCCCTGAGGACGCTTGTTTTGAGTTTATCACTATTTTAGTATATTTAAGTCTTCATGTTATACCTACTAGATAACCTTGAACGCCGTCGACCTATATTGCAAGTGTTAAAAGTTCTATGACTTAACTATTTAGCAGACAACCGAGCACTTCATCACCTTCATCATAACAGCCTTATACGCCCACTGCCGAACGAAGACCTCCCCTAATGATTTTCACTAGCTCAATCCCACAGTCCCAGCAGTCGACAGCCATCTGCTACCCGTAGCCTTAATCAGTTCATCAGTTCATTTTGTGGTAGGACAGCCTACGCTTCTACCGACCCTTTAGCTACCCAATATACTACTACTACACTGTTTACCTAATAACAAAATAAATATCGCCCACTCAGAATCCCTGTCCCGAGAGATCAAGCCCGTTTAATTAAGGCCACTCCGCCGATGCCAAGCGCCAAGCGCAAATTACGTACCAAAAAAGCTCCGAATGTAAAAACTAAAGTATTTATACCGCCAGTCATTTAATAATAACGTCCTTGAGCGATACGGGTTAGTTTGCTTAGGTATACTAGGTACACTTGCGTAGTATCCGTGTTGTACGAAATATTAGTGGTAGTCATCTGCGTTTTTCGTATGACGACCTCGTTACCGAAACATATTCAATCAAAACTCTAAGTCTGCGTTCGATAATTAATTATTAATACGATAAAATCGACCCCGGTGTTTTGGAAGACTCACTAAGTAATTCCATTAACACCTTAAAGATTCATTCCCGGATTAATCTCATCAGCTTCTAGTCCCAGATAATTGTTGATTTGAAGAACGTATTTAGAACGCCTTTGAATTCAACGTTAGCGTATACTAAAAGAAGTCGTTGCAAATGCAATCTTAATTTCTAAAGAATCGCATTCAAAGCCTACAGGTTGAAGCAATCAAGCCGCGTCGAATTTGTTTCGGATGCATCGGTGTCGGGTCCGTCGTTGCTAACAACGTTATTAACGCTTAAAGAATTGCATAGCAGTATTACTTAACAGCGGTTGCTCAATACCCGCTGTTGCTAGGCCATGAATACGCGAGCAGTACAACGACCTTGCGTCAGGGTTGGCAAGCGCTTCAAAGTTTTTCTTTCGACTATCTCACGCAAAACTCTTTGACGAATAAATTATAATATCGTTTTTTGTACTATAAGTGGCGAATAAATAAAGTACAGGCCCAATTCAGAAATTTAGCTAATTATTCTGATATTCACTAAGTAAAACTTCTGCATTTTGGTTACGAGGTCACGGGACATAGTTTTTGATGGGAATGGACTGCACTGGCAAATTAGGGTCTGATTTTGTATAAACAGACGAAAATTAATAAGCAAATGTGAGATTATCACATCTTAATCAGAAGTAATTACCTACACTAGAAAAAAATTCATTTGCATATTAAAAACAGTTCTATTTTACCTAGTGAATTTCATGAAATTGTTTCGCACCATCTAATAATCCAAAACGAAAGATAATTGTGCGTGATAAAACTGAAACGATAAAAGTTTATTTTTGCTAAACCATAAATCACAAACGTAGGTCAGATGACATAGCGAAGGTGACAATAGAGGTTGGCACAATACCGTGGGAAACGTCGCATAAAAATAAGGCCTAATGGTAGACACGTAGGTATAGGCTGACTGGCGTACAAAATTATTTTTTATTGGATCTCTTGCGAGGTATTCTTGTTAGGCATATATGGTTTCTTCTATTTCTCTTCTCAATCATATTCATTATTTCCAAAAAAAAAATTGCATTTACTGTATTGGTATAACATTTTAGCTAACTGATATATATTTAATTTTTCATCACTTGCATTGTATTTGCCTTGTCCTTTAAATGAAGGTTGTCTGGTTTAGTGTAGTTGTCGACGATAAGGCCTCAATTACGACACATGCTAGGAATATTCAACAATAAAGAAGTACAGTGCCTAAATGAAGACAAAATATAACCTCAAAACTCGAGCAATTACTTTCTTTTCATTAAAAGCGAACGAGTTCACACTGTATTGATTATACTCAAAGTAAACATATAATTAACGATACATTTAGATGGTAATTGTAATTTCTAACGAATTTCTCAATAGATAAATAATAAATTTAAATAATGCGGAAATACGGAGCTTTTTTATATAAATACCTAACTCAATGACGTGCCTAATTGTTTATTATTAAATCTATTTTTAAAATGGGTTCTTCATGTAATTTTAAGCACAGTTTAAACATATAAAATTCACAGCCAAGTCAAAAAAGAAATGTCTGGTTCATCATGATCCGCTCATTATACGACCCCACCGAGAGTCTCGAGCCTACCCATATAGGGTGTTTATATACACGCGTGGGCGACTAAGGAAGGAGAAAAGACATTGCACGTGCGGGATTTGAACTTGTACCTCAAGATCGGAAGGCAACAGTCCACACCAACGGGCCACCGACGCTCAATTTCTATTTAAGAAGTTGAATTACAAAAATCACCAAGGTTTCAATTTAATTAAATCTTATAAACGGACATTGTTATTAGTGTAAATTCTACATTGAACTCTCCATGCCAGTGGTTCCCAAACTTATTTTGTCTACTGCCCACTTTGAGAATAAATATTTTTTTAGCGCCCCCATTTTTTCACCATTTAAAAACCACTATAACTTCAAATTGAATTAATTAATTATTGAATTAATCATTTTTTTTCTGGGTCTCTTACCGCCCCCCTTGAGACCTGCAGCGCCCACAAGGGGGCGTTATCGCCCACATTGGGAAAGACTGCTCCATGCTGTCTCTCTTTTAGTTCGTGATGTAATAAATTTAGCATCAGCAATTCCGTTAGTGTTAGGAATATTAACTTATTTATACCACTCCTTAGTTTGAAATAAGTGAAAATAATAAGGACACTAAGTTGAATGAATTGTTAAATCGTACATTAATAGATTGTAGGTATATGAATTGAAATCATTTAAGATTGGATACACTTACATCAATGTTAAAGTTTATAGAGTGAAGCCATTACTGAAGTTTACGTGTGTAAGAATCATAATGAACACGTACCCTAATTATTTCGATATAAATTGTTGCACACAAACAGGAATACCATTACATTGAGTAAAACCATAGAATTCTTATGTACAAAAAAAAATATCACTGTAGAGAATAACTCGGTATCCTTAAAGGATTCAAATGTATAAGAAAAGATGTATAAGACAAAGTCTTCTCCGCATAATGGATTGATAATTAATCGATGGACAAGGTTCCTTCAGACTATTTTCTCGACTGAGCGAACGTTTATTCATTAACATTTTCATTTCTACTTCGTCTGGGAGTGAAACATGATTTTAATCTTACCAGTAGCGAACATTGTGTTCATTTTGGATTGTTTCTGATGACACTTATATAAATTTATTATATTATTCGCCTTTATATTGTTTTGCATAGATAATGCTTTTTCAGACTTCAATAAGCATGTTCGCCACGAAAGCTTCTCATTCTTACAAATTGAAAAGAAATGATAACACTTAAAGGGCAAGACGTTTTATAGAAAAAAAGAAGCACGGGATATTTAAATATGTTGATGTTTTTAAAAAATTGTGGTCTGTTTCACCAGGTAGAAAAGTGTAAAAAAAATTAAAACATACCTCGAGTATGTGTATGACCACTGAAGAGATCGATACCGATAATAATGAAAACGAATAGATTGTAATTTGTGCAATCATGATCCTCGTATTAAATACTTAAAATATGGTACATTACTTTGGTCATACTTTCTTATCACAGCAAATAGTGGAACTACAAACCTTAAAAATAAATAAAAAACTTAACAAGCCCAAAAACCTCATCAAATTAAATGGCAAATTACATTGGCACAACTAAACTTCAACTGCCAACCTTAACCGGCGATCAGAATCCAATTACAAAGGAGTGCTGACGTGCACACCGAGGATTACCAGCTCGGCATGGCAACACCAGTAACACCGAATGCACGTATGAATCACCATTCGCGACCTACATACTGATCAATCCACCGATTAAATAATGCAATCGGCCACTCCGATTCGCCTCAAACATGGAAATCGATCGCGTGTAATGTCTTGCCTATTTTAAACCAGTTGCCGGGCGTTGTATCGAAGGGCGAAACTCACTTGTTCATAGTATGTCGGTTGTGTTATGCTTAGCATCCACACAGGCTTTGTTGGTCGTATTATTCTATCATCAAATGAAAATATATCGGGCACATAAAATAAAAATGATGGCAAGCATTAAATTCTTCACAATAGTGCAGGAGGTTTACCATAACGTCTTATAATATAAAATTATTTGCTCACTTTAGGTCCATAAAGAACACATAAAACTTTATTCTACTATTTCAAGACAAGTTTTTATTAACGACAGGGCTTTTAATAGTTACTATCATGCTCTTAAAAATATTCTTCCATGGCGTTAATAAGGTCACCAATAAAGAAAAAGAAACTTGTCTAAACACATTCCTGAGGCACGGTCATAGTACTATGAGTCTCCCTACGGTCTTACATCACATGGACCACCCATGAGATAGGAATCCTCACACAACGTAGTTACCCAGAGGCTTAAGAACAATACAATGGAATGGATGTCCAAATCATCATTGTGTATGCGAGATGCGATAACGAGGCAGATTAGATATTAAAACAAAAGAAAAGCCGAAACTAAAAATACAATAAATCACATTAGTTTGTTATAAACTTATAATATAAAATAAATGCGACTAGTTCGCTCACCTTTTAGATCTGTCCATTATACACGCAGCGTTGAAGGAAAAAAATAACTTCACATTGTATAGTAATTATTTTGCTCTACGTCCATCACCCTTGACAGACAGAATTTAGGGTAGCATATACCCGGTAAATTTATACGCTATAATTTCACGACACACTAGTGCATATCACATCTATTTTAAGGGACGATATCTGGCACTGCGGTGGTACCCATCTAGACGACTCTATACCGAGTCAACCACCTAGTAAATAACCCCAAGAATCATTCCATCGTAAACATTGCTTTCAAATATATGCAGCCGGAGCCAAGTGACGATTGTATTACATTCTGCCTCACTCAGTACATACATATTTCGGTCAATAAACGAACATAAAAATAAAAGCGGATTTTAATGGTTTCATCCAGATTTATCGGGATTTTAAACGTGCCCGGGAAAATGGATTATAGCGCGAAATGCTTTTTATGACTATTCGAAACTAACTGAAGATTATTATGCGTTTTGGTATTTATGGGTATACTTTCATGAAATTGGGTCAGCCATTTTACTATTATGGAGGAAATAATGCATTAAATTTAAAGCCGTGTTATGTACATTTGTAACCTATTTGTTAAAATTAGGGTTTTAACCTATATCCTTAGCGCAAAACGAGTTATTAGTAAATAGATACAATACAAAGGAGCTGATGAGTGTTGAACACCCATCACCCCAATGGGCCGACGATATTCACTAAATACCATCACCACTATCGCCATCAGCAATGGCGTAAGTGGTGATGGTAGCTGCTGGTAGCAGCTGTTTATGTGCAGTCATTGTGAATAATGGCTTAAATATGTCCGTTAACAAAGCAATTCTAGTCTAGCTTCCACTAGTACACATTAGCAAGACGTCAGTCTATTAGACCAGAGGCCGTGCGTGATGTACTGATGGAAATACTACTCTTCACAAAACGCGGTAAACTACGGAGAACGGCGAGTCAGTTAGGAAAAACAGGGCACCACTCCAAGATACGTTTGTTCCTAGTTCCTACCTATATCTATCTTTAATACATCTTATTTAATTTAATATGACTTAACCAGTGGTGCCAATATTCAAACATTTAAGTAGTTCGATCCAAGTTGCTATTTAATATTTAAAGTTATTTTTATTGCTTCTTAGGATGTTATAACTTATAAGTCAAGGGAATACACACATATTATACTCGCATACGGGAACATTTTTTATCTGATATTAAACTGAATACGTTTCCAAGGGCGAATCCAGGTTTGGCGCCAGGAGGGGTCATATATACTCGTGTGCAAGTAAATCGACTCAAGCCTCAAGTACGCATAAACAAGTGATATAACTAAAAATGCTATTATACCTCTATATAATTTTTACATAATTAAAGCCTTAATTGAGCTTTAAAATGTGTAAGTTGCAGAAAATCGATTAGTAGTTTAGTAAAAAAGGTTAATGCTAATGATAATGTAAAAAATGTTAAAATTCATACAATTTACAGTATGGGGTTATTGTGTTTAAATGAAAACAAATGTGCGTAGATAAAAAATTATTCGTGTCAATATTGGTATTCCCTCCTCTAGCTCTGATCACTGCTCTCATGCGATTCTTATCGACCTTATCAACTTTTAATGGATGATGTGGTATTGACCCCACTCTTTACCAACGCATCTTGAGCTCATTGATGTTTGTCGGAGCTGGATTCCTCGCTCTAACTTTCCTTTTGAGCTCGTCCCATATGTGCTCAATGGGATTTAAATCGGGGCTGAGCGCTGGCCAATGCATAGTGTGAATTCAACTTCGTTCAGGAAATACGTGTGGCCCGAGCAGTGTGACATCGGGCATTGTCACTGCATCAAGATGAAATTTTCCCCATAAGCCTTGATAGGGCAACTTGATCCAGTAGAACATTTCAATGTACGATACTGGTCAGAATCCTCCGGCCTCCCCAGGAACGAAAACAAGGTCCGTTTTGCCTTTAAGGGAAATTCCAGCCCAACATTATGCAAATCCGCCACCATATGCCACGGTTTCCACAAAGCAGCACTGTGAAAACCGTTCACCGGACGACGTATACCTTACTTCCTGTGGTGCCATGGAGACACATCCTCGTCTCATCTGTGAACAGGATTGACTGATTGCTATATGCTCAAGATAAATGTTCCGAGCAAATGAGGGTGT